>BQNB010029170.1:0-55989 GCA_026074375.1 Tanacetum coccineum
GCTATAGAATGAGTTGTGAAGGCTAGGAAGCTAGTATGATGGTGTGGACACCATTGAAGGCTGCCGCGGCTGTTGTGGCTAAAGAGAGGGAGATGTGGCTTTGATTTTGGCCATGGAAAGGCTTAAGCAGGTGGGTAAGCTGGTTAGAAGAGTCTAGGGGCTAGTAATGGAGGTTCTTGCACATGGGTAAGGTTTTAAGTGGGTTATAATGGGTCAAAACCAACCTGCGGGTCTATTTTGGTATCTAGGGTTCGAACTTAAGTTTTTGGCCAATATTTTGTGGGAATTGATCAAGGAATGAATAAAACATGTCCTTAAGGGTTCTAATATGAAGTATTAACAAAAGTTAGCAAGTGGTTTGGGTTAAAACGGGTTAAAAATGAAGAAATGAGGTCGCGGGTTCCATTTGGTACGGTTTAGGGTTTTCTTGACTTTCTTTGCTTATAATTCGTGTACATTGGACCAAGATTGATAGAATATTGATCCTAGGTAGTATATAATGGATTACTAACGAGATTTGATTAGTGGTTTAAGCTAAAATGGGTCGAAATGAAATAAACAAGCTGCGGGTTGGATTAGGGTTTATATTGGATTCGTTAGGGTTTTCTAGGCTATGATTTCTTGCACATTGCCAAGTTAATGATGGATAATGAATTGTAAACTCATTTTATGAGTTTACATTGGCTGTTGATCACTTACTTGAGATTGAAATGGTTAAAAACAAGAAAACGGGTCGAATGTTCATTTAGGGTTTCTCGGATTTGATTCTTATATAAATGAAATGAGATTATGAAATAGTGATGGTATATGATTGTTATGGTTGTAAAATAAGTTATTACAACTTATTTGAGTATTGGTTTAGGTTTACAATGGATAAAAATGAAGAAACGAGTCATAGTTTACTATTTAGCTCGGGTTAGGGTTTCTGACTTTTGTATTAGGGTTTTGAATGTAGAAATAGATATGAAAGCTTATGATTGGAATAATTAGGGTTTACATATTGTATATTGGGTGTAGTAGCTTGTATAAAAGTGGCGATGAAGAAATTAGAATGAAAACAAAGGTATAAACAGCCGAAAGTTTGAGATCTCGGGGCATAAGACGTGTACATTGTGCTTGGAAACTTGTACTTACTTGAGAGAGTTTTATATTTAAAATTGAAATGTAATATTACTTGTAATAATGCTTAGTAGCGATGTACATTCACTTTAATATCTAACCCGTCATGGAATTAGGTTTTAGTAGGTATATGATAACGGATTTAAAGCCTGGTTTGATATACCTTACATGATACATTAAGAATAAGTATACTTTGTAAGAAGGATTATGCAGATATTGACTTGACATATTTGTGAATGTTGGCTTGAACATATATGAAGACAGAATGGGCATAATAGTTCTGACTTGTCTACGTTTGTATTAAGTTACATGACATACTGAGATATTGCACATGCCCCAAGACAGTAAAAAGCAAAAAAATCCTCTAGAAGTGAGATAAATAGTAAAATAGTTGAGTGAAATTCTTGGGTTGTTATAACTTTTGCTATCGATTTCCCTATAACTATTCAGGTGAGTTCATAGCCTCACATTTCAATCTTTTTATAAACCCGCGAGGGGGATACATGCTATAAACATGAATGCAAATTATTCTGTTAAATGCCTAGTTCAATTTACTATTGCCTAGTAACTGCTTTTCCTTTAGTCCTCATAATCAATGACCGTTAATACGCTTCGTATAAGTGCAATGATGTGAATAGATCTATTTGGGCTGGACTCCCCGTTGTGTCCTATTATGCGTTAACCATTGCACTCATTAGAAATCACGCGGGTATTTTGGCAAAGGTACCCGCAGGGGCTATAACGTATCACCATACCCTAAGGCTTGCGGAGATCATAGCTAATGGCAATTAATAAATATGGTGTTCATACCGGTGTATATCAACGATAACCCGTATATCAGCCATTTGCCATTCAAATTATAGTACTTAATCATGGATTTCACTCAACCTTTGTGTAACTTTTGTGCATGTTTTATCTCAGGTAACTAATGGCACGGAGTGCGAGGAATGAAGATGGAAAACCCATATCATTCACATCTTGTAAATACAAATGTTGGGACCTCTCTTTTGTAAAAACTCTGATGAAATAAATGAATGATAACTTATTTTCAAACGACCTCTTTTGTGATTCGTTTTCTATGATTATACGGTTGACCTTGAAGTAATACCCCAATTAGCTTCCGCTGCTATTGTAAAAATGGGGGTGTTTACTAGTCTTTAAGTTGACAAACAAATGTCTTAAGAAAATTGCTAAGAATAACTACTGTTGGAAAATGATCGACTCGTACAAAAATCATGTCCCAAGGGGTTCTTTAAACTGTGCTGGAATTAGATGTCTTCTGATGGATGAATCTGTGCATATAGGGAAGAAAGCGAAATGAATCGTGGATAAGTGTTTCAATCTGATGCTAGCATTTAAAATCACAAAATGCGCATATAAGATCCTTTTTGAAAAGGTACCGCACAACTTGAAAAACATTGTATTTTTCTCTAATTGTCAATTCAACTTTTTTAGAAAATTCTAAAAGAACAAAATGTTGTCAAAAAGATGAATCTTGTATAATCAAAATCCGCGAAATTCTAGAATTTTTTGAAAAGAATAGTTTGAAACACAGCTACAAACAAAACAC
The DNA here is from genome assembly GCA_026074375.1 of Tanacetum coccineum. Classification (NCBI taxonomy): domain Eukaryota; kingdom Viridiplantae; phylum Streptophyta; class Magnoliopsida; order Asterales; family Asteraceae; genus Tanacetum; species Tanacetum coccineum. The sequence goes on from BQNB010029170.1 coordinate 2,690, forward strand.
TACCATTTGTAAGATGAAGGAAATTATAAAATCAATAAAAAAAATCCGATGGAAAAAAATGGAAGGGAAGAGAATGTCAATTATGACTATGTTGAAATTAAACCAAAAATTAGAACTGGAAATTGGGTACAACCTGCAAAATTGCGTTTGGAAAATGAGCGTCTTTGCTAATGAATTAATCATGTGAAACATTTTTAAAGAGTAGTTTACTCAATAAAAAAAGACACGTTGTTCGTACTAAAGAATAGAGCGACTCTTGAATTGATAAACTAACTTAATATCGCTTAAAATGAGGATTTAAAAGCTCAAAATTAAAAATAAGGTGTTTGTTGTGATAAAATCATTAAAAGACATTTACGAAAATTATAAAGGAAAAAGAAGTTGTTGAGATTGTGCACAAACACATCACCTTCCACTAATTGTTCAGGCCTGGTCAAGCTAAGAGTAGAACCTTTAGCTCCTAGTTATTGCGCAAAATTGGGAAATACACATAAATAACCTTAAGTATACTCAGAACAAGCTGATATTCTTTGCGTAGAGTCAACTTGCAAAGCAAAACAACCTTTAGATAAAGAGTTAGACTTTGACTGTAAGCATGACAAATGAATTCAGGAGTTACTTGTTTCAAGATACATGCCCTAATGCGATTAAACTTAATGATAAAAAGGTTGTTGTCATACCCAAAAACAAGGTTAAGGAAGTTAGGTTTGCTGAACCCCTTACATCCTCAAGCAACATTAAACAAGTAGAGTCATCTACAACATCAGATTCAAACACACCTGTGTTGTCTCCTACAGGATTGAAGTGTTCTACTAGTAATTGACAATCAAAGCCTATAGGCAATAAAAAGAATGATAGGATCTAGCGAACACCAAGTAGGAACATGAAGAATAAAGTATAAGCCCAACCTAGGAAAATTAATAAAAAGAATCATGTTGTTGAACCTATTTGTGATATAGATGTTAAGCATTCACTGTTAAATGCGAATTCTATTTGTGTGCTACTTGTATAGAATCATGTTTTGTTGTGTTTATGAAAGTGTCTTTTTGATTTTGTGAAAAATATGAATAGCCGTGCTAAATCTGCTAAGAAACATAAAAAAACAAAAACAAAATATTTGGAAACCTATGGGTCATGTATTCACTAAAGTAGGATTTAAGTAGAAACCAACATGCAGAACTTTCACTATAGTTGGTAACTCGTGCCTTTTAACTAGATCACTTCAGCTAACTTAGGCATCTAAGAAAACCACTTCCCACTCAGTTGAAACACAAAAACCATTAGCTTAAATCACCAGCAGGAAACCAAATATGTTAAAATTAATAGGTCCGATAACAACAGCTAAGATTGTAAATCTAAGAATCGCTAACCACTCGATACCCAATCATACTGGGGATCCCAATGCTACATAATTCCATCTTTCTTCTTCTCGTGTCCATGACAGGTTGGTTCCTATTGTTTCTCTGTAGTGCTGAACACCGGATGTTCAAAACACATGACAAGAACTGCAGTCTCACTCCCCCAATTTGGAAACTTTGTTAGTAAATTTCTGGGTACAGTTAGATTCGGGAACGACCATATTGCAAGGATGATAGGGTATGGTGATTATCAGCAGGGAAATGTGACTATCTCAAGAGTATACTACGTCGAGGGGCTTGGACATAACTTATTTTCTGTTGGTCAATTTTGTGACGCGGATCTTGAAAGTGAATTCGAAAAACACTGCTTATTCGTAATTTAGAAGGTGTTGATCTACTTTTCGAATCCCGGGACACAAATTTGTACATAATTTCTCTTGATGACATGCTTAAAACATCTCCGATCTGTCTTCTATCCAAAGCGTCAAAGACTAAGAGCTGGTTATGGCACCATCAGTTATCACATCTCAACTTCAGTACCCTTAACAAGCTAGCTAAAGACGGTCTTGCACGAGGTATTCCAAGACTTAAATTTCAGAAAATTATCAAATGTGTTCACATGTGCATTAGGAAAAACAAGAAATCCTCCCCATCAACCCAAAGCTAAGACACTAACCAAGAAAGCTATATCTTGTGCATATGGATTTTTGTAGCCGTGCGTTATGACGACGTATTAACGGGAAATGAATAACTCGAAGGGATTGTCAGAAGAGTACTCAAGAGTTACTTGGGTCAAATGTGAAGGACAAATATGACTCCAGAGGCCATCATCCAAATGCATCAAAAATTATTCAAGTTCCGTTTGAATGCCATCGGCCGGAATGTTGGAACAGATAATGGAACCGGTTTGTCAATCAACTCGTAATTTTTATATAAAAGTGGCATCATCGTCATCAAACATCTGTTGCTGCGTACTCCTTAGCAAAACGCATTGTCGAAAGGTTAACCGAAATACTCTTGTAGAAGTTGGCTCGTACAATGTTAAGATTTTCTAAAGCTCCAATATTTTTTATGGGCGAAGCAATAAATACAGCCGTTGCACCCAAACCGGTCCATTATTCCGACTTCGATAAAACAAAACTCCATAGAGCTTATGCAAGATAAGTAAACCTGTTTTATCAATTCTTTGCATGTCTTTGTGCACTCTGTTTTCCTACATACAATGACTGCCTGGAAATTAGATGCAAAAGCTATACATTGGTATTTCGTTGGTAAACCCCCCCCCCCCGCCCGTAGAAGAAAGCGGTCAAAATCTTATAACAAAAGAACCTAGAAAATTTTAGAAAATGTCTCATGTGACATTTCGAGTAGCTGACAGCAATGGCTACTGAACAATTCAGTTCAAGGAACCGGGCTCCCCCCTTTCCCTCTCCCTCTATGACTCCTGCAACATCAATCAGGACTCTTCCAAACCCGGTTTCTTAACAACCTTGTATTCACCACCAAGGGGGGGGGAGAATTGGGCTACTTGTTTCCAACCTATTGTTTCAAATGAATACTTCAATCTTCATCAATTGTTGTTTCCAACTAGATTCAAGACGTTGCTGCTCTGAGAGCTGTTGTTTTTAGCCGAATCTCTTGCTGTCAACTTCAGTGACCAGGATGCTCCATCAACTTGCATTCTCAAGGGTTTTTGAAGAATCACAAAAATCCCAAACATAAAAAGAAAAAAAAAAAAGAAAAAATAAAAAAAATTTTTGGTAATGATCCACTGCTTGAAGTCTCGTCATAAAGACCTCAAAGAACTTCTCAAAGATCATCATCGAATATGAGACAAACCCATACTCTATTTGAACACCTTGGTAAATGGATTAAGAATCATCCTATATCAAACGTAATCGATGATCGTTCTCAGTTTGTCCTCTTGAGAAAGCAACTCCACACTGATTCAAGTGGTTATTTTGATGCCTTTCTAACTGTTGTAGAACCAAAGAACATCAAAAAAGCAACGACTGAACCGTCATTGATCAATGCAATGCAAGAAGAAATTCATGAATTTGAAAGGCTACAAGTTTGGGAACTGGTGTCGTGTCCAGATAAAGTGTTATTGATCAAACTAAAATGGATTTATAAGGTCAAGACATAAGAATTTTGTGCGTACCTAAAAAATAAGATAGACTAGTTGCTTAAGGATTAGCAAGAAGAAGGAATCGATTTCCGAGAACGCATTTGCACCGTGCTAAGGAGAACGAGGCCATGCGACGTATAGTAAATCCGCCATAAGAAGAGACAATCTACCAAATAATGTCAAAATGCTTTCTAAAATGGGAGAGCTAAAAAAGGGGTCATATGTTTCTCAACCAAAATGATTTTGTTTGAGCAAGATAACCCATCGCATGTGTACCAAGCTTACAAAAGGCCTCACGTCTCAAACAAGCACTACATGCATGGTATACATCTGTCATGCTTTCCTAATCTCAAAACTTTCTCCAAAGGTGCAGTGCGGACTACCAACACTCTTTACACGCATACGGTAACGATTCTAGACTGGGACAAAATTTAGTGGAGATAAATAATATTTGCATCTACTAATACTGCCATGTGTAATGAGTTTGCTAATCAGATGACCAGTAAGTTCAAGATGTCAATGATGGGGCAGATGTCATTCTTTTTAGGATTATAAATTTCCCAAATTCCCAGAGGCATCTTTATAAACCAATCTATATATGCTTCTGAAATTGTTAAAAAATATAGTTTGATTACTACTGGTTCTATCGTCACACCCTTGGTAGAAAAAAGTAAACTGGATGAAGATCTATAAGGGAAAAAAGTTTATGCTACACTTTATCGTGGCATGATTGGATCCCTTATGTATCTTATATCCAGTAGACCTGGCCTTATCAATGCAGTCTGTTTATGTGCTCGGTATCAGGCAAAGCCTACTGAAAAGCACTTACAAGCGGTAAAACGGATCTTTCGATACCTTAAGGGAACCATTAACATGGGTCTCTGGTACTCGAAGGATACCGATATGTCTCTAATAGCATATGCAGATGCAGACCACGCGGGCTGTCAGGACGCTAGACTGTAGTACACTCCCCGGGAAGCGCTCAGTTCTTAGGTGACAAACTTGGGAGCTGGTCGTCCATGAAGCAAAATGATGCATGCCAATCCTTGAGTACAGAGGCGGAAAATTTCTTTATTTGGCGTTGTGCCAATCCTATGATGCGTTCACACTAACAGATTATGGTTTCTCAATTCAATAAGATTCCTCCTTACGGTCGACAACAAAAGTGTTTATTACCTTATGCTGTAACAATGTTCAACACTCACGAGCTAAGCACATCGATGTTCACTACCATTTCATAAAGGCACAAGTGGAAAATGGAATCGCGGAACTATACTTTGTCTGGACTGAATACCAACTGGCTGACATCTTCACCAAACCCTTGCCTAGAGAAAGATTCAACTTCTTGATCGAAAAGCTCGGTATGAGAAGCATGTCTCTGAAAACGTTGAAACGTCTGGCAGAGGAAACAAATGAGTGATGGTGGTAACTCATATCCTATATCATATGTACATAAGAAAACATAAAAACACAAAAATATTTTTCTTTTATATAAATTTTTCAAAAAAGAAAATTAAAAATTTTTAAAATCAGAAAAATATAAAAATATGTATCTCTTGCATTTCTTCTGAGATAACATTTACAGCCTTAGAAATGTCATTCAATAATTATACGAGGCTGTAAATAAAGTTCGAGCATAAGTTCAAAAGCTTTTAAAACATGCCAAAAATGGCTTGTTATTATTTCAGATAGCAATCCGGTCATCATCTTAAAGGCAAGTATTTCAAAAAGAAAGTACCTCATGAACGGGAACTGTATTCCTCGGCATGTGATCGTCGATAATGGGTTATATCATAAGTAAGCAAACACGCAACCAAATTTACGCTTTAGCAAGATGGTCAAGAGTTCACAAATTAAAATATATATATGCCCGCAAGTATGATTCCCGGGTCGGTTGTCCCAACGAGGCTGGAATGGAAAATCGAATGAGATTGATGATCGATGTTTAGAAGGGAAAAGGGTTGGAATTTATGTGTCGATGGTAAAAAATTGCTAAAACGATAGAAATAAAACCCTAAAAACGAAGGGCGAGAACAATATAATCCTAAATTGTAGAAGAAAAAAAAAAAATTGTAAAAACGCGATGGCTAAAAACCTAAACTTTGCAATTTAAACCCTAGAACAATTTTTAAAGATAAAATAGATTCTACGTGACTAAAACCGAAGTTTAAAAAAAACTAGACTAAAAACGGAGTTTGTTAAGACCAAAATTGAGTCAAAGCAAAAATGGGAACGAATCCCGTTCTTTAAAAAATAAAACTTTGCAAAAATGACCCTACATATGTAAATTTATTTTTCTTAGAAAATATACAATAGAAGAAATTTTTTTTTTAAATATTGGTATTTTTCTGATTATTATTTTATTTTTTATGACTTTTTTAGTTTTTAATGAAAATAAATTATAAAAAATATTAAACGTGTATATAAAAAATCTGGAAAATCACATAAAATAGCTTAAATTATGACAATCCTAAGAAAATTAAGAAAAACCACTACTGCTTATTGGGTTAAGCTGCGAAATAAGCCCTGAACACTTTTAAGGCTTTTATTGGCCCAAACATGCTTAAGTATTTGAATTTGGCAAAGCCCTTTCAAGTGAAAAAGTCCCAAGGCAGGCGTAAGTGTGTGTGTTTGAGAGAAGCGTCGCAGGGTTTCGAGTCCTGGCCCTCTTTATAATACTGCTACAGTAACACTTTTGTTGTTACCCAAACCCTTATTAACACATGTAAGGGAACATTTTTTAAAACTAAGACTAATTCTGAAAGCTTATAAATAAGCTGGAAAATGCTCAAAAAGTCAGACAGAATGCTTATATGAACCAAGGCACAAATAGCTTTTCTTTTTGGCTTCTATGAACAAATAAGCAAATAAACAACACAATTAAATGCCAAAGGACCGGATGGTATACTAAACCTAAAGAAGCTAATGCCACTTAAAATAAGACAGTAAAAGACAGACAAATAAGCAAACAATAGCAAATTAGGTCAAAAATGGGTTAATTCTGTCAAACTTATAGGACCTTGGATCACTTTTGGGGCTTATTTTTAAACCCTTAGAGTGAGACCCAATGGCTGGGCTTATAGGGGCTTAAAGCACACCCTTTAAGCTTACTAAAATTGCTTTTTAGAAAGAAAATGGTAAGCTGGATGACAGCTTAAAGAAGCTGTCAAAACAAGCTTTTGCACCAGGGGAGCTTAAATAGCCAAACAGCCCAAATGGCTTTTTCAAGCTTAATTTTAAGCTGGTAAACAAACAAATGACTCAATAGCTTCTCCACATTTAAGACATCAATAATAAGCTACCTAATTAGCATACTAACATCATGGAGAAACACAATTAAGCAAAGAAATATGGTCCTACAAAGAGCTCTCACTCCCAGCAGCTGCAGATTTTAAAAAGGATGAAAAACAGACAAAAGTGGTACTTTGGGCTTATTTTTAAACTAGCAAATGAAAACTTATGACAAAGTAACTTATAAAATCTAAAAATCTATCTTCCAAGGAACCTAAATCAGCAATAAAAAAGGGATTTTGGAAATTAAATAAGCCAAGAAAAGAGCTAAAGAAAACAGCAGCATTAACTTATAGTTAATACTGCTTGTTTGGCAGCTTTGAGCTAAAAAACTTAATTACCTAAGGCTTATTCTAAATAAGCTACTGATGACTTAAACTAACTAAATAAGAATAATTAATCTTAATCAAACAACACTATAAGAAAATAAGCCAAAAATTCAGTTAAGCTAATTGGGAAGTCTGAAAGTAAAACAGACCTAAGAGACTATTTTGGGCTTAAAATTAAGTTGCTAAAAGCTTATGAAAGAACTTAAAAAGCTCAAGCAGATTGAATTTAGTAAATCTAGCTTGCAAGGAGCTTGTGCACCAACTTTCAAGACCAAACTACAACTCTAACTTATCTAATTCTTAACTAGAAAATTAACATTTTTCTTTTGAAAATTTTACTTGACATAATATGACTAAACCAAAGCCAAACAATGCATGAATACTACACTTACTTTCAATGCATTTCAACTCTTAAAATGAAGCTAATACTATGACTTATACCTAGCTTAAACTAATTATCAAAGATAAGCAAATTTACGAAAAACCCAATTCTCACAAAGGTTTAAACCTTGAATAAAATACTTATCTAATAAATTTACTCTAAAAAACTCATTAAAACGAATTTTTAGACCTAATTTAAGCTAATTAAAACAGCCTAAGTTACCACAACCCAAAGCATTAACCAAACTGACCCATTTTGGGCTTAACCCAAACACCCCTTTAATTTCCAAAAAGGGCTTTTTTAGCCGATTTAAGGAGATTTAGGCCAAGGGTCTTAAAAACAAATACTCATACATAAATTATAAGCATAAATAAGCATAATTGAAAGAACAATAAGCACAAATAAGCTGTAAATAAGCTAATGCAAAAAAATGAGCTTAAAATGAAGGAAAGAGACTTACAAGGCCCTTTGCTCTAAACAAGGGCAAATAGGCTCTTAAAAGCTTTGTCTACAAGCTCCAGCTTATCAAGGATAAGCTGGTGGTGTCCATAAGCCCATCCATTTCTGGCTTATCATCCAAAATATAAGTTGTGGTGTATTTGAGAGTGGATTTTTTTTATTTTTTATTAACTACTTAACCTTTTTGTTTGCTAGATGAAAACAGCTTATATTTAAGCTAAATGAAGAGCTTCTTAATCACATTTCAACACAAATTAACAACTTAAGAGCTTGAATTTAAAACTTGGCTTTTTAACTTGTATTCTCAATGTTCCAATAAACTTTAAAATTAATACAATGCTAAAAGAAAAAGTTCAATAAGCTAAAAATAAGTAAAAATGACTTAATGAAAATTACAATTAACTAAGATTAAGCTCCTCCTTGTACAATAAGCTACAATGGGTCCTATTTATAGCCAAATGTCTTCTCTCTTGGTCTTGCAGTTGTGCTTTCCTTGTGAGAGCTTCAAAGGGTGTGTTAGTTGTGTGAGAGGCTTGACAAAAGCTAATCTCAGCCCTTGAAATCATCTTGTGCTTCTTTTTGAGTCATAAGCCATCGAATTTGCTGGGGAACATGGTGAGAATTGCCACTTGGCAGTCGGATTTGGCGGATATTTAGTGAGTGACGGGGAAGGGTTAAACCAGGGTAATTAAGTTGGAGGGGAAAAGATGGGAGAAGAACCCGTGAGCTTATCTTGGGTTTTAAAAGGCGAGAAAATTGGTTTAAAAGGTATCAGGGTACAACTTTGGTTAGTTGGCAACAATGGTCCCTCAACCATATACTTTCATTTGCAAATATTCATCCTTGTGGTGATATGAGTTTGGGGATTGGCAGAAATGCCCCCTAAACTCATATATGTCCAATTGCTAATCTAGTCCTTGTGAATACAACGCTAGGGGTGTGGCAGGTTTGGCCCCCTAGAAGGTATATTGTCAGTAAATTGCAATTCTCCCCTTTTCTTTTTAATTCTTGTAAAACAACTATGGGAATGTTGCAATTTCGGTCCCTCAAAGTAGATTCTTTCTGATTCAGCTCTTCGGAAGTTGACTTGACTTTTTCAGGGTTGACTCGGACCTTGACTTTGACTTTTCTGTTGACTTCTTACTTGGTTGACTTAGGCTTCGTTTTTTCAGAGGGAAAGGGTTGGCCTTGTTGGGGAACACATTTCCATTCCGTGCCAGTTTTGTTTGTCTTTTTGTGGCTGTGGTGTTTCGGCCTGTTTGAGGGGTTTTCCGGTGTGCCTGGCACAATTCAAATGCAAAACAAACAGATAGTGTGGCAGTTTGTTGTCTGTTTTTTGTCTTTTAAGTCCGTTTGTAATGGAAAAAAGTAGGTGTAATGATACACTACCTAAAGCCCCCATACTAAGGTATGGTCGTGGTCCTCACGCTATGTATGAAGTAAACATGACGAAAACTAAGAATCTCGATCCCCCTCGACTAATAACCTCGAAAAGGAGCTAAGTGTTTGTCAAGGGAACTAAAGAAGCAATAGCTTCGACTAGTCCCTTTCACCATGTTTTTATATGTACACGACTATCCCTAATATTTGTAGATGTTCCTTGTTCGTTTCTTAACTACCTTTGTACTTGCATTTAGTTTATAGCAACTCGGGGATCATAGAATGAGAATCCCCCCCCCCCCCCCCCCCCCCCGCGCCATAGAATAAATCTACGTATGTCCTGACGTTAAATTTTATCGTTCCCGATTTTTCCACTAGTCAGACAAGCTATGAGTAAATAAACGAAATCACCGCTAATACATGGTAAATGATAACACTACTTATATCTATACTTGTTATACTTTTCGCTCTCGATAATTATTCAATTAGAGTGATGGTGCCTTTTATTTTAAAGTTAACTTAGATCGAACAATTTTAGAAAGTAGCATAGTTTATGTGCAGAACGAGAGGTCTGAAGACAGCGGGGGTAAAGTGAGAGCACCCACCAACTAGCATATTCTCATAGATCCCCATTGTCCAATTTACTTAGGTTATCATTGAGACCCCACAGGGAATTTTTGCAATGTAAATTTCGGATTCTCCACATTTAGGCCGAATTGCTTAGATTTACCGAAATAAATAATACTACTCAAAGCACGCAAACATCAAAATTCTCAATGATCTCATTTGTGCGATTATTCCATGTAATGACCATTTCTTCTCGAACATCCAGCCTCTCAGCCTAATGCTAGGTTTTTTGACAACCCACGGAAAATACTTAATCAAATAATACACCGACGCAACCAACACGTTTGAAGTCTTAAAGCAAATTAGCTTAGTTCAAAATCATACTTAAGAGTTAGAAAAAGAAATCTTAACCATTAAATTTTTATTTTATTGCGATATACGATACGCGTCATCATTTACATGACTCCATCATCGGCCAACGCCTCCGATACGTTGTAGGACTTAGTCTGATGACGGTTTCTTAGTGAGAACACGTACGAATGCACTTTGGCATTTATTATCTCACCATGGGCCTTGTTTTTGAATGATGTGCAAAAGCGGCCACGCCTCCACAAGATGCAGTAACCGTTGACACCCACATTGATATTTTCATATTTATTTATTTTTTCATTTTTTCATCATTTTTTTCATTTTTTTTTTGCAACATATTTTCCATAATAGAGAAAATTTCGTTTTAGAAACTGAACTAAGATGAATATTTTTGTTTCCGAAAGAGCTTCTTTCTAGAAAACGATCTGTTTAAAGTTAAAAGCAAAATTTAAGCACCTTTATTTAGCAGTTAAGAGCTTCCGGGAGAAAAAGCGACAATATAACTTTTAAGATTTCCAAATATCCTTGTGTTAGCATCCTACTGTAAATAACCCTATCATTCTCGTTCTTCTAATAGTTTAAATCCCTAATAAAAGGATCCGCGAATGCTTAGAGCCTAAAAAAACTTTCGTGTACTAAATGGTTAAGAACAAAGCTTAGGCTCAAACACGCCGAACCGATCATAATTTATTCTCCATTGTAACATTGGGAAAGGTCAAAACTGTGACCAAACACTATATTATTTTTTGAAAATTTTAAAATTTGTGGCATTTTTTTTTGGTATTTTTGCAAAAATTTGGATGGTAAAAAACGGACTTACGTGACAACAACGCTCAGGCAAAACATCAAATTGAAGATTCCCCCCCCCCCCTATCTATAACTAATCAATCGTCTCGATGTTTTCATGGTACCTACGTACATCTAAGGCCGTTTAGAAGTGTGCCAAAGATATAACTGAGTTATTAGATTAGGATATTGACTTCCAAAATGAAGCTGAGGATGTGAAACTCATGAAGGCAAAACTACGAGCACGAGAGTCTTCACAATCCGGGAAATCCTGGACATACAAAACACACAAAACACAGGGAACACTGACAAAACACGGGTAATGGAAGAGGTAAGCCTCCTCACACAAAAACACTTATTCATTACTACATAATACTACTACTGATAAGCGTGGGGTGCCTCCCATGAAGCACTTGTTTAAGGTCGCTATGCTTGACCCTCCCCGAATTTATTGTGTCCATGGGGAACTCTGGAGATCTGGTCTACCAATTTGGACGTCCCCTTCAAATAAGTGCCTACAAACATGACCATCACTTTGAAATTTAGCCTGGAGTTTTGGGATAACTCGACAATGCCATATGGAAAAACATAGGTTACAGTGAATGGTCCACTCCAGCGGGTCTTAAGCTTGCCTGAGAAAATCTTTAATCTAGAGTTAAAGAGGAGGACTCGATCACCAACGTTGAAAAAGCGATTTTTGATCTTGGAGTCATGATCTTCTCTTGTTTTCTCTATAGGTCAAAGAGTTTGTCATAGGCATGATCACGAAGTTCTTTAAGTTCGTTAGCTGAAACTTTGCTGTGATCACCCGCGGTTTTTGATATCAAGTTTGTAAAGTCTTAAGGCCCAGAAGCTTTTGCTCTAACTCAACCGGTAGATGACATGCCTTTCCATATACAAGCTTGTACGGAGTGCACCCGATGGGTATTTTGTAAGCTGTACGGAAGGCCCAGAGAGCATCATCTAGTTTGTCCGACCAAGAAGCATGATTTTTGCCCACGGTCCTTTCAAGAATTCATTTCAAGCCACGATTCGATACCTCAACTTGCCCACTTGTTTGTGGGTGATACGCGGTGGAGAGACGATGAGTGACTCCGTATTTAAGCATGACCTTTGCAAACTGTACAAAAATAGGTTCCGTGATCACTTATGATTGCATGAGGGGCACCAAATCTAGAGAAGAGAGTTTTAAGAAATTTGCAAACAACTCAGGCATCATTGGTGGGGAGCGCTTTCGCTTCAACCCATTTCGATATGTAATCAACTGCCACGAGTATATATTTGTTCCCTCTTGAAGACGGGAACGGCCCCATAAAATCAATGCCTCAAATGTCAAAGATTTCACAAACTTGGATAGAGTTTTATGGCATGTCATCACGTTGCGAAATTTTGCCTTGACGTTGACAAATGTCACATCGGGTGACATAGTCGTGGGCATCCTTGTAGATTGTGGGCCAATAAAATCCTGAATCGAAGATCTTTTTAGCGGTGTAATTGGCACCGTAGTGTCCCCCGGTGGGTCCACTGTGGCAACTTTGAGAGAATTCAAAAGCTCTTCCCTGAAACACAACGCCGAATTACGTGGTTCAGCCACTGATCCTTGAATAAAAGGGGTCGTCCCCGAATATGGTTTGACATCTTTGAAAAACTTGTTTTTCTGTTGGGACGACATTCCCTTGACAATGAAGTTCCCCGCATGGTAGTTTGCGAAATCTGTAAACCATGGGGTGTTATCATCAAGAAGAGCAACCGATCCAAGAGTTTCGAGTGGAAATGTTTCCGTGATTTCCTTGTTCTCAAACTCATTTTAGTGAGGGTTCTCAAGTCTGGAGAGATAATCAGCGGCTAGATTTTTTGCTCCTTTTTTGTCTCAGATCTCAACATCGAATTCTTGAAGCAAAAGGATCCACCGCATTAATCTTGCCTTAGCATCCTTTTTAGCAAAGAATACTTTTATAGCTAATGGTCCAGGGCACGATGCTTTTGGTCAAACGAGATTGGACCGGAACGTCTCAAAAGGCGTACACTACGGCAAGTATGTCTTTTTCTTTCGTAGTGTAGTTGCTTGAGCTTCAGTCCATGTCTTGCTGGCGATTGAATTTGGTTGGAAATGCTGGTTCTTTGTGGGGGGCCCTCGGACTGCCCCAAATGCAAAGGCGCTGGCAGCAACACATGAGTGTCGAAGGCATCCCAGTCGGGAGCAAATCAAATGGAGCCGCGGTTAATTTTCTTTTATGTGAATTAAAGGATTCGATTACACTCTTTTCGAGAAGAAAAATGGAGTCTCTTTTCAACAAGTGGTCATTGGACGGGAGTAATTTTTGGAAAAATTCTTGATATGAAACGTCGGTAAAAATCGCATGCCCAGAAAAAACTACGGACAACCTTTCACATATCGGGGGTAAGGGAGCTTGGCTATAACTCAACTTTAGCACGATCGACCCAATTCCTCGACTTAGAAATTTCGTGTCCAAAACAATGCCTCCTTTAACATAAAATGGCTTTTCTCCCAAGTTGAGGAACAAATGATGTCTCACAACAGTTTTAACACTTTTTCCACAATGGGATAGGCATATAGAGAAGAATCCCCGAAGACCGAAAGTTCATCCATGAACACTTCCATTGTCTTTTCGATCATGTCATGGAAGATTGCCATCATACATCGTTGAAACGTGCCTGGTGCATTACATAGCCCAAAAGGCATGCGGCGATAGGCAAAAGTTCCGTATGGGCAAGTGAATGTTGTCTTTTCTTGGTCCTTCGGGTCAATGGGAATCTGAAAATAACCCGAGAAGCCATCGAGGAAACAATAGTATTGGTTTCCCGCGAGTCTTTCGAGCATTTGATCCATGAAGGGCAATGGGAAATGGTCTTTTCGGGTGGCTTCATTCAACTTCCTATAGTCAATGCACACTCTCCACCCCGTGACCAATCGAGTCGGTATCAAATCATTATCATCATTCTTGACGACGGTTATGCCACCCTTCTTTGGTACACAGTGTATTGGGCTTACCCATGGACTGTCAGAGATTGGATAAATTAATCCGGCGTCAAGAAGTTTTTCAACCTCTTTTTTGATGACGTCGTGGATCTTTGGGTTTTTCACGTCTTTTTACACTAACTGTTGGTTCGAAGTCCTCTTCCATAAAGGATTTTTAAGTACAGAACTCTGATGCAAACACCCTTGATATCGGAGAGTTTCCAAGCGATGGCTCGCTTGTGGGACTTTAGAACCTTGATAAGAGCTGCCTTCTCCTCATCCTTCAAGTCTTTTGCAATTATGACGGGCAACTTGTCGTCGCCTTCCAAAAATGCGTATTCTAAATGAGGTGGCAAGTCCTTAAGTTCAACCTCGGGAGGCTCATCAAATGATGATTTAACGGTTTTAGCTTCAACAACTTTAAGTTCTTCCCGGATTCCGGGTGAATAATCTTTATGATTCGGAAGAGGAGGTAACGGTTCACTATTGAGAAGTGCTTCCAGAATAAGAATGTCACCCTCCGATCCTAAGAATAGCATCAATTTCCCGTAAAATTGGCGTCATTGATAGCTATAAAAGCATTGGCTTCTTCGAGAAGGAGAAAATCACTATCCCCGAAAGGAGTTAGTGTTGGTGAAGAATTTGAAACAATTGGATCGTAATCCGGAGAAGGATTACCGTATGCAACTGAATCAGAAAAACCTAAAACTTCTTGCGAGTATTCTTCACTTGCCAATTCAATGACGTCGATTCGGTTCGCCGTCATATGATTGTAATTAGCCGTGTATCTCGAAGTTTGGTCCAGATTGAAGGTGATGGCCTCTTTGCCAACACGAAGGGTTATTTCACCTTCGTAAACATCTATCAACGCACGACTGGTCTTTAAGAAACTTCTCCCGAGAATTAAAGGTACTCGGGGGTCTGGCACAAAAACTAGACCACAAAATCTCTGGAACTAGAACTTTCCCCACCATTAACTGACGTCTTAGCAATACCGATTTGGTTTTTCTGTGATTGTACGTGTCTGCTAGCTTCAATCGTCATGCAAGTTAAGTTGGGGTTAGTTCGGGAAGAGAGAGATCTTTCCAGACGGAATATGGCATAAGATTAATGCTTGCGTCAAGATCGGCCAGAGCGTTGCATGTATTAATCCCAGAAAATTCACATGGAATAAGAAATTGGTCAGGGTCTCTAAGTTTTTTCGGTAACTTGTTTAGGATGACTGCTGAGCAATTCTCGTTCAATGGAGTTCTAGCCATTTCACTCAACTTCTCTTTGTTTCCGATTAAAGTTTTTAGAGTCGAGGCAAATTTTGGCATAAGGGTCAAGGCATCCGTAAAGCTAATTTCGAAACTCAAATCTCTAAAGATTTCGTAGAATTTCTCAATTTGATCGTTAGCTTTTTCACGGCGCCTTTCATCATTTCTTCTTGAAGGAAACGGAATCGATGTTTGTTGGTTAGGCCTTGGAGCACTAACGGGATCAACAACTGGCTCGGAAGTTGGATTTTGAGATTGGACTTGAATAACCGGAGGTTGGACGTCTTCGGTGCTTCCGTTATTAGTAGGAAGCATCGTGTCCTTTGTAACCTCGGTATCACGATTCATCACTTTCGGAGGAGAAGATGAAGTAGAAGGAATCGCGGGTCCTTGATATGCAACACCACTTCGGGTGGTGATACCTTTCAAATCTTCCTTCGGGTTGGTAATGGTGTTACCTGGGAGAGTTCCCGAACCTGAAGTAGAGGCGGTATTCATTTTGATAAAGTTACCTAGCATGCTTTCAAGCCTTTGATTTGAAGTAGCCAAGTTGTTCAATTGAGCTTGCAGGTTTTGCCCCTGGTTTTGCACATTCCTCATAACCGCATCATTAGCCTTTACGTAGCTATCAAAATCGGTCTTAGACACACTTTGTGTCTGAGGAGCGGGAGCTTGGTAAACAGGAGCTTGATAAGCTGGGGGTTGATTAACCTGGGGTTGATAAATTGGTCCTTGACTGAAATTATTACCCCGATTTTGGTTAAAATTGTTCCCCCGATTTTGGTTGAAATTGATCCCCCGATTTTGGTTGTTTTGATGGTTTTGCATAGGTGGAAAACCGGGAGGTCGAATTTGGTTTGCAACCATTGGTGGTCGGGCACTGGTATTCCCTTGATTGAAATTAGCCGCGGCGGCTTGAGAAACGTAAGCTTGAATATTGTCATGATAAACATTGCCATCGGTGGCGGGACAACTTTGATATGAATGAGCTCCGCCGCAAGTCACACAACTTTCCTCGACCGCTTTTACGGACGCTGGAGTTTGGTGAGCGGGAGCTTGAGACTGATTTTTCTTATCAAGGAGCAGTGCTTTGACCATATCTTTGAGTTCGGAGACATCGGGAGAGATTCCGGAGGTGGAAGTGCTTGTACTCACTTTAGCAACAACGGGTTTGCTTCGTGAATTACGAACTTTGGATTTGCTCTCGATGATTTTTAGACATTCTCGGGGCATTTTATCCAAAAAGTTACCACCTGCGGCGGAATTCAATGAATCTTGATCATTTGAGTTCAGGGCATTATAGAATGTATCGAGTTGATGCAATTCTGAAAACCCATGATGCGGGCATGCCCTAAGAAGATCATTGAAACGGTCCCATGCTTCATAAAACGATTCGTCAAATCTTTGCTGAAATCTCGTGATTTCATTTCTAAGATTTGTCGTTTTAGAAGGAGGAAAGAATTTGTTAATGAATTTCGACACAAGATCATCCCATGTAAGAATCGATCGAGGGGGCTCTTTGTCAAGCCAAATCCGGGCGGCTCCCTCGAGGGAAAATGGGAAAAGCATAAGCTTAACCGACGTACTCGGGACGTTCGGGAACTTCATCGTAGAAGTGATCTTGTTGAAATAGCCCTAATGTTAACATTGCTAGTCCTCAAGTTAGTATTGCTAGCTTCAGTGATAATGTTGTGTATGCTTTCATGGTTGAGAATCCCAATGGTTCTAATCTCCTACAGCAAGACTTAGAGCAAATTCATGAAGATGATCTAGAAGCAATGAATTTAAAGTGGCATCTCTCTCTGCTAAGTATGAGGGCAAAGAGGTACTATCAGAGGATAGGCAAGAAAATTTTCATTAATGCTAATGATACTGCTGGATATGATAAATCCAAGGTAGAGTGTTTCAACTGTCATAAGATGGGACACTTTGCCAGAGAATGTAGAGCACCAAGGAACAAAGAGGGTCAGTTCAGAAATCAAGACAACACTAGGAAGCATGGAAATAATAAAGACGCATCTTCAAAGGCAATGTTGGCTATAGATGGTGTAGGTTTTGATTGGAGTGACATGGCAGAAGAACAGGTTCAAACAAACATGGCCCTAATGGCGTTTTTAGACTCTGAGGTATACAATGATAAAACTTGCTCTAAAACTTGTCTGAAAAACTATGAAACTCTTAAGTATACCTCTTTATAGTTTGTTTAACTTTTCAAGGTGAGCCGTACGTCGTAAGAGACACAAATGGCATGTTTTTAAAGGAACCAACAAGTTCACCGAAGTTATTTATGATTGTAACATCGATTTGAGTGTGAGAATATTATATTTTGGTATTTTTACCAATTTGTGAATTTTATTTCTTTTTTATGGACAATGTTTTTATATTTTTGGTTTTTCTTTTGTTTTTATATGATAATTATACTAAAAGAAAATGAAAATATTTTTGTACTTTTTTATATGATAATATTCACAGATTCAAACACAAATGCCAAACGTAACGATAATCGTTTTTCACAGCCTCCCCGGCAACGGCGCCAAAAATTGATTGGTGCTAAACTACAACTTAAAATATATATAATATATAATAAAATATAAAATATATATAGTAAGAATAGTCTTGAAACAAAATCAATAAAACCGAGAAATAATATAAAATGTTCCCGGGTCGTTAATCCCCAACGAGGCTGTGCTAGAAAATCGATACAGTCAGAAGATTGGAGTTTGAAAGAGAGAAATGATTTGAGAGTATGGAAAGCTAAATTAAACAATAATAAACAAAAACGTTTAAGAAAAACCTAAAAATTATGAAATTAAGCTAGAAAACGAGAGCACGAATCCCGAACAAAGGGGCAAAAACCTAAAAACTTCAAAATTAACCCTACGGAGAAATTTTTGCTTCTAAACTACTCTAGGGGACTAAATACGAAGAATGAAAAAGACTAGACTGAAAACGGAGGTCGTTTGACCCAAAAACGAGTCAAGACAAAAACCGCACCCGAGCCCGTTCTTTAAAAATAAAAAAGTTACAAAAATTACCCTACGAAAATTTTTATATTTTTCCTACAAACTATATGACTAAAGAAAATTTTCTAAAAAAGAAAAATATTTTTTTGATAATTTTTGAATTTTTTATGAATTTTTTAAACTTTTAACTAAATTAAATTATAAATTAATACTATAAACATACTTTAAAAATTCTGAAAATCTTTACTATAATTATAGACACTATAATAATCCTACGGAAAAATAAGAAGAATCCAAGTATTGGCTTATAAAATAGCCCGAATATATGCTGTAATCAGCTTATAGCTTTTAAGTTGGAAAACGGGTTTATGTAATATGGCACCCTTGGGATTCTAACGTTATAAGTCCCAAGACGATGCGTGGTAAGAGTGGTTTGTTCTATAAATGGGTTGTATCGAGGGTTAGAGGCCCGGGTTCGAGTCTTTCTCACCCGGGTCACCCTTTGTCTTCCCTTTTTTTTTTATAAAAAACTTTGTGAACCAAAGTTGTTAAGCTCCTTGAGCTTAACACTTTTTAAAACTACAACTTTTTTTGAAAAGCTAATAATAAGCTGAAAATGAGCTTTGAAAGTGACAGAAGCTTAAAGTTAGCTTAAAGGCAAATGGCTAAGTCTTTTGACATTTTGGGCAAATAAGCTAAAGCTTAAACGAAGAAGCTAAAAGAAGCTTCTAACCTAACCTAAATAAGCACTAAGAAGCTAAAATGTATAACTAAATAAGCTAAAAAAAAGAGTTTAGTTGAAGCAGACTTAAAACTAACTTAAGGCAAAAGTGGCTTGTTTTCTTTGACTGTTGGCACTCATAAGCAAAGAAAGTGGGCAAATATGCAACACACAGCATATCTCTTTACTAAAACACTTAGCTTCTAGGACCTCATATAAGCTCATGGAACAAGCTGAATAAGCCATGCATAAGGAAGTGGTCTTAATACCCCACAGTACTTAACTTAAAAAATTAGAAGAGTTAGTTACTGTGGTGTAAAATTTAGGCTTAGAGTCACACTTTTTGGCTTAAAAAATAAGCCAACCAAGAAGGGCCTTTTTAGGTCTGAAAACTATGGGTACCTTATCTAAAGCTTATTGGCTTTTATGATAAGCCAAAAGCTAGGAATTAGGATTACTAAAAGCTAAATAAAGATGGCTTAAAATTCTCCCACTAGCACAAGGGGGAAAATGATCTAAAACAACAATGAAAGCTTTATTGACGCTTGTTAAAAAAATAAGCTGTCAAATAAAAGCGAGATTTTATAGTGATTTAAAAGATAAATGCCAAAGAAGCATGAATGAAATGTGAATGCAAAAATGCATGAATATTGAAATTTTGCCAATGAAGCATGCAGTTGATATTATGGAGCAAGTAAAAGATGTGTCGTGATATCCCACTCCGCTAGCAACGAGGTGGGGGTTCAAACTAAGACGTCTTTGCTTCTAAGGATTTGGTGTGTCGTGATATCTCACTTGGAAGAAAGGTCTAGGTGAGGGTTCAAACTAAGACACCAATCCTTAGCCATATTAGGAATAAGGTGTTGATGTGATTTCCCACTACGCTAGCAACGGGGTGGGTTTTCAAACTAAGAACACCGGTCGTTGGTTGTGATATCCTACTCCGTTAACCACGAGGTAGGGGTTCAAACTAAGCAACGCATTCCTAAGCTTTAAAGAACTTATGATTATAATGTTGAATATGTTGCAAAAAGTTCTAAAGTTTAAATCTCGAAATCAAGTTACGAAGTCTTAATAAGTTGTTGCTTTGAGTCATGATTCATTTTGAATTATGACTATGAAAATAAGTTGGTCTATGGTTAAATTAAAATGAGTACACACATTCAATCGTATATCCATGTTGGGAGTTGAAAATTCACAAGTCATAAGTATGAGGGCTTAACATATAAACTTATATCGACAATGATCTTGTTTAATTGCTTAGCTTGGAACTTGTGAAAAATCGAGGACGATGAATTTATCCGTCAGGACATCCGTAGATCACTCTACGGGCGCTTCTCATTCTATGATCCCAGTATTAATAAATAAAGAAAGTCAAACTTGTTAAAAAAAAAAATGATGAGAAAATCCAAAAATATTAGTTGTAGTTAGTGTAAATTCAGAAAATGGTGAAAACGGGGCTTACATGTTTACTTCATAACATTGCGTGAGGACACACAATACCTTAGTTTGGGGGATTTGATAAGTGCTTAATTACACATATCTTTTACCTCTAAAAACGAGCTTAAATGACCAAAAACAGACAAAAACTGCCAAATATATGTTTGTTTTGCATTTGTATTGTGCAGGAAGTGGATATCAACAAAAAGACAGAAAACCAAGCCAAAATGACAAAACTGAGCATGGAATGGAAAAGACTGTGCAAAATCAAGGCCAAAGTCCAAAAATGCCAAAGTCAGAGTCAATACTGAAGAATCAGCAGTCAAACCGGAGCCGGAACTGAAGAATACTATTGGATGCAATCTTAACCCATCTGATGGGCCGGGAAAGCCCAATAGTATATCTATGAAGACTGTGAAGACCAAATGGGCCCTCAATCAATTACAACAGCCCATTTGTGTGCAATTGACAAAGACTGTGAAGACTTTGAAGGCCCAATCCTAGCCCAGTTACAGCCAATCTCAGCCATTGTACACACAAAACCCACCTGAACCTTATTGGGCCTTAAAAAGCCCAATAACATAAGCCTAAACCTTATTGGGCCCAGACACACTCAATTGGGCCCAATACAAGCCCACACACCTTATTGGGCCCAAAACCCAAACCCAGTAGGCCCAATACAAGCCCTACACAAAACCCAAGCCCAACAAAAGCCCACAATCCTTTTTTATAAAACACAAGGACCAAAATGTAAATTTTAAAAACTTTGTTTTATAATTAAAAATGAAAAAATAAAGAAAAGGGGCCAAAAGTGCCATGTTTGAAAGATGTTTTTATAAAGAAAACAAAAGAAACCAAACACAAGGGCTGTTTTGCAATTCATTTAAACTAAAAGCAGCAGGGACCATTTTTGTAAATTCCCAAAAACCTTTTCTTTTGCATGGGTCAAGCTCACTCAGCCAACTTTGGCTGAGTGTGCAAGCTTAATCAAGCCTCTCAAATCACTAAGTTTAGTTTAAAAATAAGTTTTTAGGTTTCCTTTGGTTTCTGTCAAAATTTCTCATAAGCCAAATAGAGCTTAGGTGCTCCAGCTGTGTAGACAGCTTAAGCACACCCTTGGTGTGCTTATTTGAGTGTTACTAGCCCAAATAAACCACCCCTTGTTCTGTCTTTAAACTTGACCAAGTTTAAGTCAAAGTTGGCTTTGCATTTTTTTGAGAATCCCCATCTTTAAGCCCAATAACCAGCATGTTTTAGTTCATCATAATAGCTTAAATTTTGAAATTAAGTTCATTTACAACCCTTTTAAATCTGTCTTGGGTTGGTCTTGGGAAATAAGCTCTTGAGAGCTTATTGTGTTAAGCTAAAAAAAGCCCTTTAAGCCACTGCAATAATCTCCCCTGGTGCTAGACACCATTTGCAGCCCCCTTTTTATAGCTTATTTTGTATTAAGCTTTAGGATATTTTTGCTTTTATTTGTAGCTTAATAGTAGTTCTTTAATTCCAAACTTTTTGTAGCTTAACTCCCCTTCTAGCTTAGCTTTATTCTGGCTTAAAGTAGCCATTTTTCTGTTTTCTTTTAAAACTCTGTCAATATAGCTTATTTGCATAATTAGTTTATTTTAGACGGCATATTTAGCATAAACAATAGCATATTTAAGGATTCCCCTTAGCCTTTTATTGTCCCCTTATAGTTTTCTAGCTTATTTGTTGGCCTTAACCCAAAAAGAAAGAAAAATAAGTAAAAAGTTATTAGCTTTTGTGCCCAAAGCTCACACTTCTGGCTTATTCTTTGAGATTTCAGCTTATGTGCTTAATATGAAAAATGTTCCATATAGCTCCTCTAGAGTTTTGCTGTTTGAGTTTTGTCTAATAAAGTTACTTTGGACCCACTTGCATCGGGGTCACTTCAGGGACATTTGTTTTAATTTTGTCTTTTCTTGTTAATTTGTTTGTCCTGTGGTTAGTTATCCTGTTTACCCGTTATGTCCTTGTTCCCTTTTCACGTTATTCCCTAAAGTAAACAGCAGTTAGTTTATTTAATTTAAATAATTAAATTAGGTTAAAATTTAATTAGTTTAATTACTTTTAATTTATTTAGTAAAATTTGGGCATTTTTATATTTTTAGAATTATTAACTTTTTCTTTATTTAAATTGATTTTTTTAGATTTTTTATAGTTATATTTTTTGTCTTTTTCTATTTTCTTAGTTTTAATTAGTTTTTAATCTTTAAAAATTCATAAAAAATCCAAAAATTAATAAAAAAATATTTTTCCTTTTTTATAAATTTTCTCTTTGTATTTAGGTCTAGGAATAATATAAAATTTAGTATAGGCTTTATTTTTCTAAATTTCAGTTTTAGACCGTTTTACCCCACCACACCCCACCCCGGTGTGCGTTTTATCCGTTTCTTTTAGTATTACTTCAAACGACCTCCGTTTTAGTTCTAGTTTTCTTTATTTTTAAAATTAAGTTAATTAGATTTAATTTTGATTTTTAATTTAATTTAGCATTTATTTCTTAAATTTTAGTATTTAGGTTTCCCGTACCTGATCTGTTCCCCGTATTTAATTTAGATTTAATTTCTAGGATTTCCATTAATTAATTATCTTCCATAAGTCTAAGTTCTATCATATCTAACAATATTTTTGTTTCCCGTAGTTTTAAGATCTCCATTTCCTATACCTGTTTCCCGTAGATTAAATTAGGTTTTATTTAATTAACTTTAGTTTTAATTATATCAGTGTTTCCATCATTCAATTTCACCCTCATGAATATTTGTAGACTAAGGATCACCCTATAGAACAAGTGATAGGAGAACCCTCACGACCAGTTTTGACAAGGAATTAACTCTGAACAGATGGTGACATGTGCATGTATGCATTAACTGTGAGCATTAGGGAATTAAGAAATGTCAAAGAGGCTATGACTAACCCTGCATGGATTAAATCAATGCAAGAAGAGCTTCTCCAGTTCAAAAGGCTTGATGTATGGGTGTTAGTTCCTGCTCCAGATAACATAAAACCCCTTACTTTGAAATGGTTATTTAAAAACAAGCATGATGAAGAGAACACAGTCATCCGGAACAAGACTCGTCTGGTTGTGAGAGGGTACCGCCAAGAGGAATGAATAGATTTCGAAGAATCCTTCGCTCTGGTTGCTAGAATGGAAGCTATCAGAATATTTTTGGCATATGCTGCACACAAATCGTTCATCGTGTTACAAATGGACGTGAAAACTGCTTTTTTGCATGGTACATTAAAAGAAGGACCGTGTACAGGTGTTCAACCTGAAGGATCATCGATGATGATCAACCCAGAGCCATTCTTACAAGTTAAAGAAGGCACTAATGGGTTACAGCAAAGCCAACCAAGGGCATGGTATACGATGATTGTCCAATGTTTCTCCTACATAAATCACTGCTTCAAAAGGCTCAATTGATCCAACGTTGTTTATAAACGCTTCGACGGTACTTCTTAGTGGTACAGGGTCTACGTTGAAGATATTATATTTGGTTCTACACACCCTAGTAACCATCTATTTTCACCTCATGAAAGCCGCTTCGAAATGTGATGATGGGGAAATGACGTTTTTCCCTTGTTACAAGTTTAAACCATCCCCCTGTGGCATCTTCATAAACCAGTCCAACTACGTGTTAGAAATCCTTAAAAATATGGAATGGAAACTTGTGATCCCGTTGGAACTCTAGTCGATGCAACAAAATATCGTAGCATGATTGGTGCCCTAATGTATCTTACGTCAAGTAGACCAGACATTGTACATGCTACTTTTTTATGTGCTCGTACCTTAGGCTAAGCCAACCGAGAAGAACACCTCAAGAGGTTAAAAGATCTTTCTTATCTCCGGGGACCTTTAATACGGTTCTTTTGGTATAATCGAAAGTGATTCTGGTATTTGAACTAACCGAGATTTTCAGATGCTGACTATGCGGGAATGTACAGACACCTTCAAGAGTACTTCGTGGAGCTCAATTCTAGGCAAAAAGATGGTTAGCTGGTCCTACAAATAAAACAAGACTTTACTGCGCTGTTCTATCGCGGAAGCAGAATATGTGTCTCTATCCGTTTGCTGTGCCCAAGGTCCCTTTTGGATGCGGACGACAGTTAACAGACTAGAGCTTCACTTCAAGTGGGGGAATGTAGATTGTAGTGGCGGACAAAATAGGTCAAGATTCAATGCCAACTCTGATTCGAAATCAGCCATAGCCAGATCCTGCAGACCCGGTCCAACACTCGAGAAACATAACACATCGCTGTCCTATACTCATTTCATAAGGAACACGTGGAAATGGGTCAATTGAAACTGTAATTTTGTCAAGAACGGATTACCAAACTGGCCAGACCTCTTCACAAAGCTCTTCCAGTAGACGCGATTCATCTATTTGGGTTTGTCGCCTGGTATGTCGCAGTTAATCTCTAAAGAACTTGAACGTCTGCAAAATCTCAGTAATTCCTTTGAATATATGTTTATTAGAAACAACAAAATACAAAAATATAAAACCGAAGAAAAAAGAAAATAAAACAAATAAATCCTATAAAAGCAAATAAAAATCAAAAATTGTCAAAAAATAAAAAAATAATCTTCTCCGACATGATCTCTACGACAATCGATAACATTTGCGCACTATGAAATGTTTTGATTAATTTTAAACACAGGTGAATAAATGAAGTTTCGAGCGATAAGTTTTAAAAAATGCATGCAAAACATTCCTTTCACTTTTTCTCTACGACTTCTAGTAAATGTCAGCTTAGGACTTCGGTTCACCAAAGAAAGAAAAAATGTTCAAGTTAATGTAACATTTATCCTAAACAACAGGAAGCTCATATCTTCTCGGTCCTGAGCATAATTTTCCAAGATATTCTCAAAATAAAATTACAAATTCGTTCAAAATATTTGCTACTCACAAACCCCACTCCAAGTTTCAATCTTTCTATAATTGAGGGGGAGTATAAAATATGATTCTTGTCTGCAAGCACTCCATTCTCCCACCCAGACTTTTGTTTTATGCTCATGTAATTTCACACTTTCTGGACCATTAACTTGTTTTTAATAATTCATCTAATTGTCAAAAATTTAAATACATAACAATTTTTGAGGGGGGTATAGTGATTAAAATGTGATCAATACAGATTAATAATGGATATGATCTTTAATTTATAAGTGCGTTCCCAAACCTCGCATATGCAAAACTCTTTCATAATATGGTGCATATGTGTAGGGGGAGCTTTTTGGTAACTCTGGAAACACTCAATGTGTCTCAAATGATTTCTTAGACACGTTGATTGATTTTTTATCAACAAATGGTATTTATGGATCTGTCATTGCAATATCTCAAGACTGACCCAACTGTTATTTTCAGGGATTATAAGGCGTTCAGGTTGAGTAATTTTTCCATGATCCAGCCAAACTGAGGGATCTACCCAGAACAGCCACTCCATTAGATAGAGTAGAAGTCCTAGGTATGATTGAAAAAAAAGGAGTAAAGTGGAGAAATAAGGGAATAGTGCCGACTAAGATGAGCTAGTGCTGGACATAATCCCAACAAGGTTACTAGTCATGAAAGTCTCCGTAAGCACTAAGGGGTTGAAGAATGAAAAAGGAATTGGTAAAGATAAAAGGGTGAAAAGAAAGAAGCCCTCCATACAACCTAGGCAGAAACCGGTCAATGCATAATCTAATCGGTAAGAACACAAAGATAATTCTGATATTGAAGACAAGTCATTCATGGACCCCATGATTCAATGCACAAACCCATCCATAGCCACTCAGAATCTCTCAAAGAATTTCGTTTCAATTTCTCACGAGATCAACACATTTGCTATCGGCTTTGCTCATTCCGAATCCGTGATATTGAAAAAGGTGGCAGTCCTCTCCCAGCCATCCGATTACCAAATAACAAATGTGCACTTTATAGAGTCTAGAGCCAACGAGATCCATCCAAAATTTCCTAGGACACAAATACAATATACAAAATTCGTACATCAATATACACCATTTGTATCAAAAAAGTCCTACAATTATCCTTTTAATATTTCCGAAACATCAGAGTTGATACTTTCTTTAGTATTTACAGAGACGAGGAAATCCTTCTTGAGCCAACATCAAACAAGATCTTGGTAAAAAAAAAAAAAAAAAAAAAAAAAAAAAAAAAAAAAAAGGTGACTTGCGAGATTCTATATGAATCAAGCTTGTGTCAATTGGATATCGATTTTGGTCCAGTAAATGAATTGACAACTCAATCAGTAAGATAGTAACTAACTGATTCACTCTTATAGAGCTATCCTGACCTTTGAGACATTTCGGTAATGAGAACAAGCAAGTACGGTGAATCTAATGCAATCGCGTTAGAGGATCTAATACTTTGAGCTGGAAACCCTGTCAAGGAAGTTCTTCTAAATTAAACCTACCTGATCACAGGTACAGTATTTATACTGTAAAACGGTCCTCACGGAACCAGAGGTTAATGTAACCGAACTTAAGACGAATGACAAAGCCATATTCCCTTCCTATTAGCTGCTAGTTATCACGAACATTAATTTTCAGGTAAAAGTCACGCCATTATAACCTCATTCTTACAGAGTTCAAGATTTTAAGACCTCATGCTCAATCGACAAAGAATATATTACATGATGAAAGCTTAAACTCTTAAAGAGTCTACCCCAATCTCTGATATACAAGCACGTTCTCAAAAGAACATTTATTGACAATATTGCTCGTGATAAATACAAGATAAATCTCACACAGGTGGAATCAAGTACTACTCCTAACATGATGTAGTAAAAGTAATCAAGTTAAAGAAAAGTTGAGGATATTGTTTAGCAAGGTGTCAAGACCATGATCATGAGGGTGTAGACACAAGATCGCATGGCAGCATAAAGATTCAAGGATAAAATTCAAAGATCTCAATATCAAGACAAATCAGGCCAAAGACATACGGTATTATATTTTTTTAAAGAATACAAGGTTAAATATCCAAAATCAAGATCACAAGCATGCAAAAAGAGATCTTCAAAAGAATTCCTCAAGAATACAAGGCTCAAAGACCTCAAGACGTCACAAGAAGGATCCACAATTGAATGACCACCCCTTGGGGAGAGATTGTTAGCCGTGTTTTTAGTAAAAGTGATGGTCATTATTATTCCTAAGACTTGTATAGGAAAACGTAGTTTTACGAGAA
Source organism: Tanacetum coccineum (assembly GCA_026074375.1). Taxonomy (NCBI): domain Eukaryota; kingdom Viridiplantae; phylum Streptophyta; class Magnoliopsida; order Asterales; family Asteraceae; genus Tanacetum; species Tanacetum coccineum. Next base: position 30,301 of record BQNB010029170.1, read on the forward strand.
TTACTCTAAGCTAATTGGGCCTTAGTGTCGGGCTTAAAGCCCATTAGTAAGTTGGTCCGGCCTAAATGACATATAAGAAAGCCCACAAGGCTTGTCCACTCTATGTACTATTTAAAGCCCTCTTCATGTGTGGAGAGGGTGTTGCTTCTCATTTCTTTTCTTAACAAGTAACCATTTCTCTCATTTGTCTCTTTCTCTAGTTCTTTCTCCCTCTAAAATCTTTTTCTTATTTTTGTGTTTAAGGTGATGAAATGATATTATCCATTAGAGCAATACATAAGCAAGACCCCAACGGACTATGGATCGGGAGTTGCTAGACCTAAGATTGAGGAAAAAGATAGTTTTGAACTGAAAGGCCAATTTCTTAAGGAGCTTCGAGAAAACACATTTAGCGGTTCGGATAATAAGGATGCAAATGAACACATTGAGAAAGTTCTTGAAATCGTTGACTTATTTCATGTTCCTAATATCACTGTAGATCAACTAATGCTTCGAGTCTTCCCTATATCCTTAACTGGAGCCACAAGTCGTTGGCTAAGAAACAAACCAACTGGTTCGATCAAAACTTGGGAAGATCTTAAAGCTAAGTTTTTGCCCACCTGGTCGAACTGCAAAGAAAATAGAGGAAATCAACAACTTTCAGCAAGAACCAGATGAAACCCTTTATCAAGCATGGGATCATTTTAAGAACTCTGATGAAGTGTCTTCACACTATTTTGACTGAGATGCAGAAGGTAATTTTTGTCTAACAATGGGTTTGGATGTTCCAACACGACAGACTCATGACTCAAGAGGGTGTCGTTTACCAAACCATGACAGATGCAGATTCTAAAAAGGCCATCCAAAAATGTCAAAATACTCCTTAAAATTGCATAATGGAACATCTAGAGGAAGAAGTACTGAGACTTCTGATGGACTGGCTGCTATACAAGCACAACTAACATCTAGGAAGAGATGATCAAAAAGTAAATGAAAAGTTATGCAGATCAAGAAGGAATGGAACAATGCAAAGGACCCCACTACACCAAATATTGCCCACTAAAAGAAGAATGGAAAACCTTAAAAAAAATCTTACTACACGCAATTTGGTGGACCTTTTCAAGGAGGGGGATATAGAGCAACAACTCCAGGATACTAACAAGAGGAACAACGCAAATCCTTCATACCAGCATGAAGGTAATACAGGAGAGATACCCTGAGCAAGTTCCTGATGAACCAGCAAAGAGACACGAAAGAAAATTCCAATTTGGATTAAAGGAAAATCGAGCTACGATAGTCTGCGCCATAAGGAACCAAGTGAACATCAATCAAAACTTTATGAAAGTTTAAAAGGGCAAATGAGCAAGGTACTACAGAAAAAGGATTTGGAAAGCCTACCAATCTCAACAGAAATAAAACCCGAGAGAAATGATACACAGATCCAATCCTATTTCAACCAACTATTGAAGCTGATTCATACTCGACAATATAACACCTATTATGATCATACAATAACCCGTTATCCACTGGACATAACAGAAACTGTTGTACAAGTCAAGACAAACGACGGTTCCTTTTCTAAGTCGTTTGGATAATCATTACTGTGAAGAAGAAGAAGCAGGGAACTATGGACCAAAATTTACGGAAGCTTATGGAGCTTCACATATCAATAACGTCATACCTCGAAAGGAGAAAGACTCAGGGGGTTTCACTTTACCTTTCTTTATTAATACTACTTTGCTTGACAATGCCCTTTGTTGACTTACGGAGCTAGCGTTAGTGTTTATGCCTACTCTCGACCTATCCTTAAACATATGATTTAGGCGAATTAGCTCACCACTAGGGTTTATAGTGGAATTGGCAGATAGGACAGTGAAATATCCAAAAGGAATAGCTGAAAACGTACTAGTAGGAATTGGCAAATTTACTTTCCTAGTAGACTTTATAATTCTTGATATGCCTGAGGATATCAAAGTGCCCTTGATCCTCGGAAGACCATTTTTGTCTACCGCCCGTGCTAAGATTGATGTTTACAAAAGAAAGATTACTTTAAGGGTCGGGGAAGAAAGGATTATTTTCTCAAAAGTGTCAAACTCTGCTGAGTAAGTTTTAATTTAAGAGGGCCTACATGCTTAAGTTTGAGAGAAAAGAATAGACTTGATTTAGAAGCTAGTCTAATGGGAGAGACATTGCATTAAATAGATCATTAGACCCTTTCTTAGAAGATTACATTGAATTAAATGATCTTAACGAATCATTTAAGCTTAAATAGAAATCAAGGAGATGATTGATGCCCACCATTTAGAAGGTGAAGCTAGATTTGAGGAATACAAACACAAAGGATGAAGATCTAGATACTAGAATTGATAGTAACCTAGTTATTGATATGATGACAAGAAAATCCACAAAGATTGTTCCCACGAACTTAAAGTTTTGTCATGCAGATAGGATTTGAATTTACTCAACGTAACTTTTTCCTCCTCGTTTGTAAATGTCAATGTGATGTCTACAAGTTTTATAATCAATAATAGAAAAGATAAAAAATAGGTAACAAAGGAATAATGTTGTAGGAGCCTTAATAAATGTGCCTATTTTTGTTGGAACCTTTTCTGTTGTATCTGACTTTGCAGTATTGGAGGATATGGATGTTTATCATGATGATGGAATGGGCGATGTTATTTTTGACGAACCATTCTTAGGAGAAGTTGGAATTAAAACAAAACGGTTCGAAGGGATAATTACCCTTTACAAATGTGATGAAGGTAAGTGAGAAAGAAGAGATGAATGGAATCTCGCATGCATACCAAAAGCTTAAGGGGTTCTACAAAGGAGTTTTGAATCTAGGACCCGATTACATTCGAAATGCGAAGACAAAAGAATGGCTTACACGCGGGCACGTTAGCGCGCATGAGATGGAATAGTGATGAAAAGCTGAAGACAAGTCTAACTTAAAGACTTCGCTGTAAACAAAAGTGCTTCTCAGGAGATAACACGGATTGTTATTTAATTTTATTGAGTCTGTCTTCCCAGACATCAATATGGCGTATCTGCTCCATACCATACGGCGTATTGATTGTCTAGACATTATCAGTCTTTATTCTTTATTGCACTTTAAAAACTTTATTGTCAGTTCTAGAATACGGCGTATTCACTAACCTAATACACCGTATCCACCAAAACTGACCCGTATTTTGTTTAGTATAAGTTTAAATTAACCGTAGGTACCAAGATAGGAATGCACATGTTTTTCCTATATGTTGCACAAGGAACCTCGTGAAAAAGAAGTATCGACGAAGTTGGTGGAATACATATTATTCTAGAATTCTACTGTGTTGTTTCCGTGCTAGATTCATAACGCTTTTCTAGCAACACAATCTTGCTCATTGAAACGCAACTGAGAATCTACTGGAGAAAATATCATGGTAGTTTCTCATTCTAATTCATTTTAAATTCCCGTATTTAATTGTTTATATATACAACGAGGACGATGTATAATTCAATAGGGGAATTTGAATTAGAAATTTACTTACCTATTTTTCATATTAAAATGCTTCAATTATGCAAAATTAAAAAAAACAAGCATACTTTTGTGAATTACTTGATTAATAACCCGCGACCACAATTACCTTGTTAGATATTAATGAGGATTTAACCTTTTTCGTTTCAAATGTTTATATAAAAAATCCACAAAATATGAGTGTACCTGGTGATTGTAGTGGACTTATAGAACTTGGCATGTGTATATCCACTCGAACCGACAAAATGAGATTATGGATTTAATTGAGTAACGTATTTAAAATTAATATATTTAGGATACTCCTCAAAATCACCTTTACATGTTGCTATATTAACTAACTACACCGTTTAGTATTAACCTTCCCCGTTTAACCCTTTCCGCTCTCATCTTTAAGGAAGATCCATAGAAAAACCGTAAGCCAATCCTTTAGGAATTACACCCAACTATTTGTTGTGTTACACCCTTACACCCTTAATATGCCCTGTTAGATTACAGTTTAATTATTACAGTTGCTAGTATTGCTTAAAGTGTAAAGTTTGTTCTCCTGAGCTTGCGTCATTTTCTATCTTGGTGGCGGAATGAATGTTTTGCACATTGCAAAAGTGGAATGAATATTTAGTAGTCAAAACTCAGTGATTATAAACTACCAGACACAATTATTGGTGAATCCGAAGACTATCAAATGAAACTATCCGAAATTATTATGATCGTGAAGATGGTGAAATTTACACCGAGATTTTTGAAGAATAGTTAGCGAAAAAAAATCGAAAAAAATCCAAAGAAAGATGAAAGAAAGTTTGAAGATAATCATTTCGCAAAGAGCATTACCAAATGAATTACACGAAGGATCGATTATTCGTTGATAACGTCCTAAAAAAATCAACGATGTAGAGTATGTAAAAATGAAGATATCGCCACTTACCTTGTAGAGTATGAAAACAGGTTTTGGGATGAATGGGAATTTGAACCGATAACAGAATGCCCACATAGGTTGTTGTATTTTATCTATGATCAAGATGTTTTGTAATTATTGTGTCCTGTATCATGTTAACGGTCAGAAAAAGTGTCGAGCAACTTGTACATTAGGCTTAATCTAATTTGTTCTTATTTTTTAATAACATAACACAATTTACTTCCCTCTCACCTATATGATTGCTTGCTGGATTACGGGAATGAGGATTCAAACGAACTGCATGTCATTCTGTCGTTACCGGCCATAATACAATCTCATACTTTTTGTTTACGACTTTTGGTGAACGTTTAGAAGGGTTCCTAACCTATAGTCATTTTTTCATCCTAGACCCGATGGTATAAATTCGAAATGAGGATGTGATAGCGAACATTGCATGTCTATTCTATAGATCGAGGCCAAGAATGTGTGCATCAGATCCTCGTTTGAGTGGTACTTCTGGTTGAAAGTTGAAGAATGATCAACCGTAAGCCTTTCCATACAAAAACCCATATTTACCTTTATAAACTTGTTACTCCTTAGCTTTAGTGGTGGAGATATGTATCCTTGCCAAGCTTATGATAGAATACTCATCACGACCGAGCAATTAAGCGAATTAGTTATATGTTACCACATAGATTAAGTTGAGTGAGTTATGAGTGATTTTATCTCGCTATTTCATGAGTTGTTTAGTTTGTGTACTGTAATAGAACAAATAAATGCTTTAACAGAAAATATCCTTAGGGGTACGATTTTATAAACTCTAAAGACGACTTAAGACAAGTAATTCAAAGTGGGTGGGGATATATGATGACAAATTTCATCAAATAACGTCTATTTTATAGCATCATTTATCCCATTTATTAACTCATTTTGTATAGTTATGGTAAATAATTGTTACTTAATCATTTATAATTGAGAATTGCTAATTATGGAGTAATTTGTGAAAGTTATCAAAAGGCGCGCATTCCTGGAGCTTCCATGAAGATATTTGAAGAAATACTATTCGAAGACCAATACGCCGTATCCATCTAGGAAGAAACGATTTAAATCCGTGCCTGCCTCACCAAAGACCACCAGGAGTAAAGTTTAATACGTCGTAATCCAGAGAGACTCAATATGTCCGTATACAAGATATAGTAGTGAAATTCTGGAAAGATATCAAGCGTGGTTCCTACTCCAAGAAATCCCCATACGTCGATCCTTAGATACGCCGTAATCGCACCGACATCCAGATTATAAATAGAAAACTCAAAAACAAGTTTTAAGTGTGCTAAATCATATTCTCGATACCTAAACCATAAAAGTCAATTTTCAGAGGAGAAAAAGAGCAGAAGAGGTCGAGCAACGTTATCAATTCCATAGGAGACAACGTGTAATTCCATATACTTTAGTAATCGTTCAGTTTTTGGTATCATTCGTTAACTCGGTTAGTTTACCTTGGCTAAATAATTGCTTTTGTATTTATTATGATGTTTGAAGGCTAATACCTTCGGGTATTAGCCATTATTATGAAGATCTAAATGTTTGGTATTTGTTTATCTTGATTTCTTGATTTATCATTGAATGCTTGTTTATGTTTATCAATTTATACTTGTTTACGCACTTTTGTATGCGACCTATCATTCAACTGGATCTAGTGATACGGACCAAGTAAATCTAGAGTCTGGGATAGCTCTCCATATAGTAATTTATACATCTAGAATCATAGGATCACAAATATTGTCCTTCTAAATCTGTGTCTAGGATACGCTTTGGGCTTAACTAGTTAATTGGATATTGCCAATGGTTTATTGATCGTGTTGACTAGCAGATAAAACCTAGATAATTCAACAAATATCGTTCTTATTCCAATTAGAAGGTGGACAATGACTACTAGTGTATAGATTGCCATTAAGCGGTAAGTGGGTAAAGCCTCTATGAGCTAGGGTTTAACAAGATCAACAATTGCTTTAAACCATAAGATAGATTGTAACAAGCACAAAAGGATTGCTTTTATGCGGATGCTTTAATTATGTACAGAATTAAATGTCTAGGATTTATTATGATGAACGCCTAAGTCTTAAGAATGATATGTCGCCTCGAAATAAATAGCCGTTGCACTAATAAACAAACCAACTTTCTAATTAGATTAATAATGGTTAATACAGTTTTCTTATATTTGGCTCGACCGCTCTTTTATCTTTTGTTTAATTAACTTACGTGGGTTAAAGTGTCTTGAATTGATTATAGTCACCAACCAAACCGTACCAGTCTCTCAGGCTGAAAACCCCCGTTTTTTCCCCGTTATAATTAGCGATTTAGACAGACATAAGGCAAGAATAGATAGAATTAACATAGACTAGATAACTAAGATATTAATTAAATTGATAGGTTTAACCTTGCTTCAAGTGTTCGACACCTTACTTACCACGAAACTACTACCGAATAGGTACACTGCCCGTTAAAGTGTTGTTTTTGGTTTAGTCGGCAAAATATAAATTTAAAACTTAAATCAATAAAATATACACCACACAACGACACATCAATTATGTTGAAGGCCTAGGACACAAAGTTGCTTTTCGCTTAAAAACATGCTATGTGCGAAATCTGAAAGGAGATGATTTGCTTACAGGAGCTTGTGAATCCAATTTGTATACTATCTCCATTTCAGATATGGCTGCTTCTTCACCTGTTTGTCTCATGTTCAAAGCCACTTCAACAAAGTCATGTTATGGCATCACAGACTATCATATCTAAACTTAGGTACCATTAACGATCTTACCAAACATGACTTGGTTAATGGTCTTTTGAAATTTAAATACAGTAAAGATCATCTATGTTCTGCATGTGAGCGGGGAAAGAGCAAGAAATATTCTCATCAACCTAACTTGGTTCCAAGCACTCATTCCAAATTGGAATTGCTACATATGGACTTATGTGGGCCAATGAGGGTAGCAACCATTAATGGAAAGAAGTTGATCGAGGTCAATAGTGTATATATATATATATATATATATATATATATATATATATATATATAATATATATTATAATATAATAATAAAATATATTAAATATATATATATATAATATATAATATTATAAATATATATATATCATATATATATATATATAATATAGGAGAATTGGCAAATCACTTTTAACAAGCGACAAACCAACTCACGAATAAAATATAATTCCGAAAGTACCGACTTTGAAAGTAACCCCTTCTAGTCTTTCCCGTTCGTTTTTGTTCCCATTGAGGCGTGAATTGAACTACGCTTTGACGTTTGTAAATTGGAATTTATGAAAGTTTTTAAGATTTTTGTTGGATTCTACTTTCTTACTAATTGCAAACGCTAAACATTGTTAAAATATAAGCAAACAACTAAAGCATTTAAAAATTAATCACGAAAAAAAAATGTTAACGGGATTTAAATAACGAACCCTAAAAACCTAAAACTTCAAATTTTAACACTAGAAAAGCAAATTTATTTTTAACAAGTCCTAAATGATAAAAGAAAATTAAAAAAAAAGAATATATTTTTTCGACTTTTTTTATATCTTATGAAATTAAAAAACCGGTTTTAATCTAAAAATATTATTAAAAATATTAAACTAAATTACAAAATTCTAAAAAAATTAGGGAAAATACTTTAAACAGTGGAAAATGCAAGAAAAATAAGACTTTTGAAAAACTGCTTATAAATAAGCAGTTAATAAGCCAAACAGCTTATAAAGCTATTTGGCTAAAAACCCCTTATAAACCAAATGCACCCAAAGACTTTCAGAAAAGTCCCAAGGGCGCAGATGGTTAAGGGTGTGTATGTTAGAGCGTGTGTGTATGAAGGGTGAGGTCACATGTATCGAAACCTGTGGCCTTACCTTTTTATAAAACATTTTTTAATTTCTTTTTAAAAAAAACTAAACTTAAGACCAAAATAAGCAATTTTTGTAAAACCACTTTTTATACAAACCACAAATAAGCTGGAAAATAAGCTGCTAAAAGGATGACAGATTAATTTGAAAGGCTAAGCTTTTTACTTAACAAATTTTGTGAATAAGCTTTAAAAGCTAAACTTAAGGGCTAAATAAGCTACAAACACTTTAACTTAACCTAATAAGAAAATTTAAACACAAATTAAGCAAATACAATGAGCCATAAGCTCAGATATCAAACTTAGCTTTTTGATAAAACTTATTAGCAAAACAGCCAAAAGGGCACTTTCAAGCTGAGTTTTAAGCTAGTAAATCAATTAGTTAATCCTTAAAACTTTAAAACAGATGAAGTTACTACTATAAGCTATAAGGATGTAATAAAAATATTAACACTTAGGATGTATTAATATCTAGAAAAGGACTTTTGAAAAATGGTTATCTAAGCAACTTCTTATGTTTTTGGTTTTTTTTTCAATGTTTTTATAAAAGACAAAAGGGCTTTTGCAGCCCTGGTTTTAAGCTAGCAAATGAACTTTAAAAACCAAAATAAGCTCAAACAGATTGAGCCTAATGTATAAGCTTCTTGTATTCTCAAAATCAAACCCTAAAACAAACTTATTCTAATTCAACTTTGCTATTGAAAATTGAGCTTTTAAACTTAGAAAATTTACACCAAGACTTGACAGATTTTGAATTGACCAAAATAGACAATTGCACACTATATCCTATTGCATTATGGACCAAAAAACCAGCATGAAAACACACCTAAATGCCATAAATCAAAATCTAAGCTAATAAGCTGAAATATCAAACAAGAGCACCTCAGATTCAAAGAACATATAGAGAATACCTTAAAACTGAATTTTAAAACTTAAAAGCTTATCAAAACAGATTATATGACTTATTTTAGATCTATAAATAGTATTAAAGACCAAAGGTAAATTCAAGCAGCTTAACCTTGGTTAATCTGCTGTCCAAACACCCTTTAAAATTATAAAAACTTATTTTAAACTTGAATAAGACTGTTTTAGCTTTAAACTTATGAAAACAGATGTTTATCTAAGTGTAATAAGTCTTAATAAGCTAAATCCAACCATTGAAAAGCACTTAACAATAATCAATCCAAAATAAGCTAGTTTGGACTTTTTGAGACTGATTTAGTGAAAACACAATTAAACAACTGTTAAACTATAACATAAGCATGAAAAACATTCTTTAAGACAAAATAAGCATAAATAAACAATAACAAGAAAGAAATAAGCACTAGAATAAGCAGGACAATAAATAAGCTATAAAGTGATAGTGTGAAAACTTACAAAACTCTTTGTTCGAAATCAGGGGCTTAAGAGTTTTTAAGGGCTTATTTGCTTATGTTGTAAACCTAATAAGCCCATCCCTTTTTGGCTTATCATCTAGATGCTTAATAAACATGGAACAGTAACAAAAGAACTTGACTTTTATTGAATAAAATTGAGGTTTACAAATGCTTGGAACTTAGAAGTGCTTATAAAAAGCTTAAAAACAAGAATTTAAACATTAAAAAAAATGAAAAAGTAGATGATTCTTCATTCTTGAAACCCTCCCCTATTTATAGGGGAGTCTTGAGCAATTCGTGAGGTGAAACAGCCTGGAGTCTTCAATTACCTTCCAATCATTCCATATTCACCTATGGAAAGTTCAAATTATTGACCAATCACTATTAAAACTTATCTTTATCTTCATTGACTTTCCCTTTCTCTTGTACGCGTCTATTTTTGTCTTCTTAGCCTAATAGGAAGTTGCCACGTGGGCTGGTAGTGTGTCAGAGAGCGTATGAGAGCCTTGGAGAAGGGTCTAGGCTCGTTTGAAGCAATGGAAAGGGTAGGTTTGCCCTGTTTTAGGGTTTCCTGCCTTTTTTGGGCTTATTTTAGTATATTTCAAACTTAGGGTTAAAGAGATAACGGATGTTAGGGTTAGGGACTGCTGGTGTTAGTCCCTAAGGACTAACGGTGTAAAATCCAGGGACTGTCTGTGTTAGTCCCGTAAGGACTAACGGTGCAAACTTTCAGGGACTAATAATGTAATAGATTTAACAGGTGTACGGTTTGGGTTAACAGGTTGGATTTGGGCTTTTGTTTAATAAAGGCTTTGTATAGATGGTTTAATGGGTTGACTTGGACCATAAATTGGGTAGATGGTTGAGCCCGACTAAGATGCCGAACGCCTTTTTGGCTTTCGTTTTCCACGCTCTTTCCATCTTCGAGCACGGTTTTGTCTGATTTTTTGCCTTGTTTTTGTCTTTTTGTGGATATCCATTACCTGCACAGTAAATATACAAAACAAGCATATATTTGGCATTTTAAGTCCGTTTTTTGTTATTAAGCTCGTTTTATTAAGAAAAAGGTATGTGTATTTAAGCACATACCAGAAGTATATTATAGTGATTGTTGATGATTATTCTCGATTCACATTGGTATATTTTCTTCACACCAAAGATGAGACTCTAGATATAATAAAGAAGTTTATTTCTCAAGTTCAGTTGAATTACAACGCCAAAATTCACAAGATTCGCACTAACAATGACACTGAATTCAAAAATGCAACTCTTAAGGCTCATTATAAAAATTTAGGCATTATGCAACAATTTTCAATTGCTCGAACGCCTTAAAAAAATGGCATTGTTGAAAGACACAATCATACTCTTGTCGAGGCTGCACGCACAATGCTTATCTTTTCACGATTACCAGAATTTCTTTGGGCCGAGGCAATTTCCACCGCTTGCTTCACTCAAAATCGGTCAATAATTCATCCAAGGTACAACAAGACTCCATATGAACTCCTTCACGACAGAAAACCAAATGTGGAGTACTTTCATGTATTTGGTTCACTTTGTTATCCAACAAATGATCGAGATGACCTTGGAAAGATGAAACCTAAAGCAGACATTGGAATCTTTATTGGTTATTCGGGAACATCCAGAGGGTTTCGAATATATAATCGACGAACTAAAAAAACTATAGAAACCATTCATATCAAGTTTAACGAGCTTACAACAATGGCTTCTGAACAAACAGTTTAGAACCCGTTTCTCAACGATTCATAAATGATGATTCATCAACATAATTCATGGATACTGCGTCTAAAGAGGATTTGGATAATTTGTTCAGGCCAATGTACGAAGAATAATTAAGAAGAGATCTTCTGAGGTGTCCATCAATTCTGTTGCACAACAAGTTCATAATAATGAAGAATCACCTTTGACATCTTCAATCACCATCGAAGAACAAGAGGCTCCTCCCATTGTATCTTCATCTGAAGAACAAACTTCTCCAATCTTACTAAACAATGTTGATGAATTCAATCAAGAAGACTCTGCAGATTTTGATGGTAATACGGTATTTGTTCCATATGATGCTCCAAACTTTGAAAAGTCGAGTCGTCAACAACTGCTCTAGACCCATCAAATATGCATGAGTTCCACCAAGTACAACCCTCAACATATATTTGGACAAAAGTTCATCCTTTGGAACAAGTAATTGGAGATCCATCCAAACCTGTGATGACTCGAAATAGACTTCAGACTGATTCTGAATTATGCATGTATGCATTAACCGTCAGTACCTTTGAGCCAAAGAACATCAAAGAAGCCATGTTAGATCATAACTGGATAGAATCTATTCAAGATGAGCTGCATCAATTCGAGAGACTAGACGTATGGGAACTAGTTCCTAGACCAGATGGAAAGAATATAAGTGCTGTCAAATGGCTCTGGAAGAATAAAAGTGACGCAGACAATATTGTTATTTGAAACAAATCTCGTCTTGTTACAAAGGGTTACAAGAAGGAAGAAGGCATTGATTTTGAGGAATCATTTGCTCATGTTGCTCGTTTTAAAGCCGTCAGGATGTTCATTGCATATGATGCACATAAAAACTTCACTATCTTTCAGATGGATGTTAAAACTGCATTTCTCAATGGGCCATTAAAAGAGGAAGTTTATATAGACAACCTGATGGATTTGTTGACCCAGATTTCCCCAACCATATTTACAGGTTGAAGAAAGCTCTATACGGTCTCAAATAAACTCCACGAGCATGGTATGACAAACTGTCTTCATTCCTAATTGAACATCATTTTACTAAAGGAATTGTTGACCTGACTTTGTTCACGAGACGTCACGGGGTCGACGACATCATTTTTGGTTCTACAAATCTAGATTTTTCAAAAATATTTGCAAATCTCATGAAAAATAACTTTGAGATGTTTATGATGGGTGAACTAAAGTTTTTTCTAGGACTTCAAGTACATCAATCACCCCGTGGCATATTTACTAATTAGTCACAATACGCAATTGAGCTTTTAAAGAATCATGGTATGGATGATTGTTTCTCCACGAGCACACCTATGGCCACTGAAAGACTTGATGCTGCTTTACAGGGCACACCTACTGATCAAACGACTTATCGTTGAATGACTGGAGGGCTCATGTAACAGCCAATAGACTAGATATTACTTTTGCCACCATTATTTGTGCTCGTTATCAAGCACGTCTTACGGTCAAACACCTCAAAGAGGTCAAGAGGATCTTTCGGTACCTAAGACAGTCCTATAACATGGGCCTATAGTATCCGAAGGATTCCAGATTTGAACTAATTGCATATTCAGATGCAGACCATGCATGATGTAAAGACGATCGCAAAAGCATTTCAGGAGGCTTACAATTTTTAGGTTAAAAGCTCGTAAGTTGGAGTTCTAAAAAGCAAGATTGTACTACGATGTCTACAGCTGAAGCTGAATATGTATCATTATCCGCGTGTTGTGCACAAGTCATATGGATGCGGACACAACTACTGGATTATGGATTCAAATACAACAAGATACCGATGTATTGCGATTCAAAGAGCGTTATTGCTATCTCATGCAATCCGGTTCAACATTCGCGTATAAAACAAAAACAAAACAACCGGTAATCATTTTTATTAAAGAACAGTTTTGAAGGGAATTGTAGACCTATACCTTTGTCAGAACTGATACACTTGATGATCTATTTACTAAAGCTCTTCCAAAGAATGCTTGAGTACTTAGTGCCTCCGCATTGGTATGAGATGTATGACTCCAACACAGTTGGAAAGTCTGACAAAGTTATCTTCTTGAAAAAGATCATACATCAAACTTGTAAATAAATTTTTCAAAAATAAAATACAAAATTAAAATAAATATAAAACCACAAAAAGATTTCCTTGATGTTTTTAAAAACAAAATCAAATAAAAAATAAAAAAGGACAAAAATATAATTTAAACATAAATACATGTCTTCTCATTCAAATCAGATTCATTTCGATCATCAAATTTCTTAAAATGCCAATACGGGATCATGATCTGAGGGGAGTTATTTTGATAAACAAAGGTGTTATCATCGTCAAAACATGTGTTTTTGTAAATCCCATTCACGTAAATCACCTTGAATTCATGATTGAAAAATTCATAAATCTTTCAAAATCCAATAAAAACAATGATCTCAATGAATAATTGATAGTTTTCTATAAAATTGGTATATTTTCGAGGGGAAGTTTTTCATTTTTTTGTGAAAATCTGGACTTTGAAAAAGGAAAAAAATCCCATTAAAGGTCTAACTGTGTGAAGGGGTCATACTCCAGGGGAGTTTTGAAATTTTTTCAACAAAATTCGGTATAAAAAATAACAGGGGCTAAATCTGTCATTTCTTAAACATATTTTTGGAAGAAAAACTCCAAGGACTGAAAGTGTCACTTTCCAAACCCTAAATTCGGTCGGTATAAATAGAAAAGTAATTTCATTTTTTATTTTTTTCATCATTCCGAATTTAATATCGAAAAGAAGAGGGTTTTGATTTTTTCGACAAGAAAGTTTTTCTGAGTTCATTACAACGATCACAACCTATCTCTCTTCTCAAACGTAAGAATCTTTCGGTGTTACAGGTTTTGAAAAGTTTTTGATGATGTTTTTGAGATCGAAATCAAATTCGATATAATTTAGGGTTTTTGAAAATGGGGGTTTTGAAATTAATGATAGAAAAAGGTGTATAGATGATACTGATAATGTTTGTGCATGATTGATTGAGATAAATGTTGCTTAAACTCTGAAAATCACAAATTCGACAACTGGACTAAATTCGATATTATTCAAACTTTGTCGAAAATGGTCTAAACCTGTATAATTGACTAATTTTGATCTGAATGGACTAGTTTTCGACAAAAAGGATTAGTAAGATTTGATTAGTTGTGAAAATTCGACAAAAAAATCATTTTCGACAAGTCAACAGGTCAAAGTCAAAATTCGATATGGTCAAAACTGAAAAAGTCAAAAACAATATCGGAAGTGTCAAATTTGATGATAAAAAAACTCAAAATTTTTGGAGAGCTTACTAGACTTAGTGTGTGTTGGTGATATATATCTGAATGTGTTGTCTAAAGCTCGTATGTCTATAAATAACAAGATCAGTATCTCATGTGATTTGAATTTCAAACATTTGTGAAAAAGGACTACAAAATTGAGCAAAAATAAACATTTTTGATGAATAATATATCTTGTATCAAATATGTCTATTCTCAATTGTTTATGTTGTTTGAGACTCTAAGTCATATCCGGTTACGACCATTTTTTGCATTGAACATAATGAGGAGTGAGTGACTTAGTAATCATTCAGTTGTTGAATTAGATGTGTTTGTTTACATGGTATAAGACTCATTACAAAAAGTAAAATTGAAGTATTTCCAAATAACTTAAGTCATGTAATCTATCTCAATATGTTAAAGTGGTCAAAGTCATTTCACGGTTTCGATCGTTTTCTGCAAGGAAGAAAAATGAGGAGTAAGTGATTTATTGACCGTTCAGTATTAAATTGAAGTTGTGAGACTGATTTTTATGTTATCAAACACAAATGGTTTTGCACAAATGATTTTTGAAAAATTTCTCAAGTTTCTGTATTGTGTCAATATGGTAGTCGTTCACAAAAAGTTTTTTAAGAAATTGTATGATTTCTTTTGAATTTCTCAAAATTGAGTCTTATTCAAAATTAGAGAGAATCATCATCATTCTTGAAAGAGTATCATTACACAAAGAATTTCTGGTGAGGAATATTCTAAACAGAAAGAGAGACAAAAACCATACGCTAAAAAGCAAATCTAAAGTGTGTTCAAAAAAGAATTGCCAGAACACATAAAAAGAGAAATCAAAATAATAATGCGAATAAAGCGTATGACATGTGCTAGAAAAAGCGAGAATAAGCACATGAGAAACAAACTGATCAAAAATATGTTCAAAAAGAATTGCCAGAACATATAAAACAGACAGAGCAGAAAGAGACAAAAATGTTATATAAATTGTTTGTTATCTAATATCTTATCATCAATCATTCAGAAATCATCATGGCACAACCACAAAGACAAGCTGATGTTCATCAAGATGAATTGTGTCCACCCAACAAATGTTATGCTCTCATGGATGCCAACAAAAAGATTAATCTTGACAATCCATTGTGCCCAAACAAAAGCAAAATAATGGCAAACATTCTTCAAAATCATCCACTCAGATTTAGCATTGCTGCTTCATCATCAATACCATGGATCTACTTGGGCAATTCTGGCTTACTTTGAAGGAAGATGGATCAAAGTATAGGATCACGTTTGTGCTTGACAGAAAAGAGTTCACAATGACTCTTGATGATTTCAGAATGATATTTCAATTACCTCAAGCTACAGACAACAACCATGAGCGCTTTGTTGCTGCTCCCAAGTTCTCAGAAATGGTTCCATTATTTCTAAATGATCTTGGTTTTACACTGGAATTAATATCACCATCCAACTTCAAGACAACTGGTCTCGTACAACCATGGCAGACACTTGGCAAGATGTTTGCACGTTGTTTACCACACGAGCCACTGGTCATGATCAACCGCCTTTGCAGGTCATGCAGATGCTATATTGTTTTGTCAATAATGTGCATGTAGACTATGTTGAATTATTTTGGGAAGGACTGCACTAATCACTTGAACATCCATCAACACTAATCCCTTATCCAAGGTTTACAAAGCTCATTGTGGCTCACTACATGACTGCATATCCTGAGATCTCAAGAAGAGTGCGTGACAAGTATCACAACTTTGAGAATGATGATATTGTTAAAAGCATTTTCAATTCGGGAAAGAATAAGGCAGGAGTTGGAATGAAGATTCCAAGTTGGATGATAACTGATGAGATGAAGCTCACGGAGAACTATTAGATGTATGCTGAAGCTTTTGGGGTAGATGTTCCTATGACTCAATCACAACCGATTGATTCTACCCTAGAAACGCATAGGATACCTAACCCTGATGTGAATGAATGAGAATCAAGTGCTCAACGAAAGTCTAATGTTATTTGATTTCGTATTCCACCAAGACGATCAACTCGACTCACTCCACCAACACCAATCCCAACTACTGCTGAGGTTGAAGACATGATTGTACAAGATACAATTCAACTAAGCATTGTTGAGCAGAATAACAAATATACAAATATTACAGAATATACAAGAATATACACTAATCTAAATTACACTAATCCTAAGGGTTAGATCTAATCTAATGTTAAAAACCAAAATATCAAAATAAAAATCAAGATTAATTTTCACTCCCCGGCAACAGCGCCAAAAACTTGATGTGTCATTGTGTGGTGTATATTTTTATGATTCAAGTTTTAAATTTATATTTTGCCGACTCAACCAAAAACAACACTTTAACGGGCAGTGTACCCGATCGGTAGTAGTTTCGTGGTAAGTAGGGTGTCGAACACTTGAAGCGAGGTTAAATCTATCAATTTAATTAATATCTTGGTTATCTAATCTATGTTAATTCTACTCTAATCCTATGTTAAACCTATGTCAGTCTAAATTATAATTCTAATGTTAAAAAGGGGGGTTTCAGCCTGAGAGACTGGCACGGTTTGGTTGGTAACTACAGTCAATTCAAGACACTGTTACCCATGCAAGCTAATAGACAAAAGATAAAAGAGCGGTCAAACCTTATATAAAAAAACTGTATTAACCATTATTAATTCGATTAGAACGTTGGTTTGTTTATTAAGTGCAATGATTTCTTCTCTCGAGGTGGCATGTCATTCTTAAGACTTAGGCGTTACATCTTCTTAAGACCTAGACACATTAATTCTGTCATAATTAAAGCATCCTTATTTGCTGATTATAATCTATCTTAGGGATTAAAGTAATGGTGATCTTGTTAAACCCTAGATCATAGAGACTTTACCTACTTACCGCTTAATGGTAATCTATACACTAGTAGTCTACTTGTCCAAGTATCCAATGGAATCAGAATGTTACTTGTTGAATTATCTAGGTCACTTGCTAGTCAACACGATCAATAAACCATCGGCAATATCCAAATAACTAGTTAATCCTGAAGCGTATCCTAGACACAGACTTAGAAGGACAATACTTATGTAACTATTATTCTAGATGTATAAATTACTATATGGAGATCTATCCCGGACTCGAGATCCGCTTGGTCCACTTACCTAGATCCAGTTAAATGATTGGTCGCATACAAAAGCGCGTAAACAAGTATAAATTGATAAACATAAACAAGCACTCAACGATAAATCAAGAAATCGATATAAACAAATACCAAACAATCAAATCTTCATAATAATGGCTAATACCCGAATGTGTTAGTCTTCAAACGTCATAATAAATACAAGAGTAATTATTAACCAAGGTAAACTAACCGAGTTAACGAATGATACCAAAAACTAAACGATTACTAAAGTATATGGAATTACACGATGTCTCCTATGGAATTGAATACATTGCTCGACCTCTTCTGCTCTTTTTCTCCTCTAAAAATCGACTTTTGTGGTTTAGGTATCGAGAATATGATTTAGCACACTTAAAACTCATTTTTGAGTTTTCTATTTATAAGGTTTGGAAGTCGGTTGAATACGGCATATCCAAGGAGTTGGATACGGCGTATTAGGGATTTCTTAGAGTAAGGACCACGTTTGATATCTTCTAGAATATTATATTAATTCCATATCTTGAATACGGCGTATTGAGTCTTCTGGATATGGCGTATTGGTTTTTAATCTTGTGTGGTCTTTTGGTAAGTACAGGCACATATACGCCGTATCTTCTTGATGGATATGGCGTATTGGTCTTCAGAATAGCAATCTTCAAAATCTCTTTATTTAAGCTTCATAATGCACGCCTTTTTCTATCTTTCACCAATTACTCCATAATTACTGCAATTTTTAAATATAAAAGATTAAGTAACAATTCTTTGCAATAACTATACAAAATGGGTAATATCGTGGGACAAATAATGCTATAAAATAGACGTTATTTGATGTCATCAATACTAACTATGAATGCTATGCAAAACTATGAAAAACTAATATGAAAACTGATATCTAGATCTATGCCGTAGGGTTTCTTTTATACAGTAAGGAAACCCTAATGGGCTTACAAAACACATATACTAATCAATGCATATCTATTCCTAATATATCTCATGCATATTACTTTAGCAGTACTAACTATTATACTAATAGTATTAATAAACTGACAGTACTAACATTTTGTACTACAGTACTATCTATAACACTAGCAGTACTAACTAAGCTTGGCAGTACTAACTCTTCCCTTGGCAGTACTAAGTAAGATAAGCTTAATTTCCAACAATCCTCCCCTAAACTTGTGATTTACCTTCAAATCATCAAGTTTCTTGAGTTAAACTTCTGCTTTGAGAGGATGCTTCTAAACACTTAATCTTATTGGTCTTTCTGCCTGCATAAAGATCTTTTAAAGGAGTTCTCTTGCCATCTTACTATACTGGTCCAACATAAGTTTTGCTGCTAGCATCTGTGTAAGAACACCTCTTGACAAAGGATATTCCTTCTCCATCAGCATGTAGATATCTATTCTACTCTTTGTAAATACATGATACACTCCACAAGAATCATATAGTCTCCATGTTATATCATGAACATATTTCAGTTTCTTCCATAACTCATCATCAGCATCATGTTCAAACAATCTTTTCAACTCTACCTAGATTTCTCTCTCTTTATCTTCTGTTGGATCTATTGAGTTGAATCTTTCTTGAACTAGACTCCATAACTTCACTAGATCATCGCTGTCAAATGCTTTTAACATATCATCAAAGAATTGATATACCTTAGTATGATTTCCAACTCTGATGATCTTCCAATACTTCCTAGTATCTTTAGTGTAAATCTCCCAGTCAATTATTGGATATTTGAATTGTAACGCTTCAACATTCATTCCTTTCTCTGGAACAATAATCATCATCTGTTTTAGTTCTTCCTGTGATAACTCATCTGCTTTTGATTCTCCAGTTGGTTCTGAGCCTTCTCTAGTCTTTTACCTCTTTGAACTTTCTTCTTGAAGATTTAGACCTGCTCTTTTTATTCTTTCTTTTTTCATACCTGAGTCCAAGGGCACAAATGAGGTAACCTGTTTGTAAACTTTATCAAACATCTCCTTGACTTCATTAAAGCTTGTTCCCTTGAAGTGTTCCATCTTGTATCCTGCCATATTCTTCATATATGTGTACATGGTCTTTCTTTACGGAGACATGGTTTTAGGTTTATTTTTGATTGCCTTATATTTCTGTGCAGCTTGTAGCTTCTTTCTCTTGTCAATGAGCTCTTCAAGTAATCTTACCCTTTCTGCAATGGATAGACTTTCCCTTTCTTCCTCTAACATTCTCTAAGCTAGACCCTCGTCTGCTTGAATATGAGCTTGAACATCATCCCAATCAACATCAGCAACTGATGGATTAGCTTCATCTTCAGTTGTTTCAAGTAGTTCTTCTTGTTCTGCATGAAACTTTGTTTCTTGTTCTGCATTAAATTTTGCTTGTTCTTCTTCATGCAACTTTTGAGCTAATTCTTCATCAAGACTATCTGAATTTGAACTCTCTTTTTGATCTTCTTTGGTTGCTTAGACTCTTGCATAACGGCTTTACCTTTATCTTTGATTGTGACTGGTGAAGGAATACTGACTTCTTGAACCATACCAGCATTACTAACTGGCATTGATACACCAGCAACACTAACTGATTCTTCAACAATATTATTCATTCTATTAGCAGTACTAATTTCACCACTGACAGTACTAACTGCCCTCCTTCTTCTAGTATAAGAGTGAACATTTACAACTGCCCTTCTTTTTCTAGCTGCTTCTGCAAGAACCTTAGCTGCACTTAGAACTCTCAAGTGATCTTTAGGTTGATCTTGTTGAGTATGTGCCTCCCTTTGAGCACTGACTTATGTAGAAGTAACCTGATCTTCAGCATTAATTTGAACCAAAGTAATTCCTGCATCTTGATCAATTTCTTCTATCATACTCCTCCCCTATTTGGAAGGATCCTCCACATCTTCTTCATTATCAGAAAAATTGGCTCTCCTTCTAGCTTGGCTTGACTTGACAGTTTGCTCCAATGTCTATACCTTTTTTACCATAAGTTTGTTTTGTTTGCTTCAATTCTATCTCCAAGCTTTCCACTTTATTTGACAATTATGTACATAGAACCGTCAATTCATGTAGTGTCATACTACCCTCATCACTTCCAAGTGTGATAACTCTTAGAAGAGATGAATCATAGGACATTGTAGGTACCCTCTCAGACCTAGTCTGAGCAATGGAACCCCTTATGGCTTCTTGGCACCTGGGACTACCACCTACACCAATTCCCTGAGGAAAAGGCACATTAGGTATTGTCGTGGATTGGGTCCTAGTTATGTTATCACTGGCCTGCTCTGCATCTAAGCTAGCAGTAGTAGTGTCATCCCTTTCTACTTTGTCATCCCACTCCTCATAGACAGCCTCATCTGCTACATTGGGTATATGAACACTAGTCTGAGGGAACTCAGTGTCCTTGATTAAGGCTTGCCTAGGTGTTTAAGTCTTTTGGTATGATGATGATACAATATGAGGGATTGGTTCTTCATTTATAGGTTGAGTAGTAAAAGGTGGTGGTTGGGGTTCAGAGGGATGTCCTGAACCTTCACCCTCTTCTGCTTGAATTTCCAGCATACTTGGAAACAAAGGAGTGTGTTCCCTAGAAAAACCTCTTTTCATATTGCTAAAAAGTTTTAGAGTTAAAGTAAGAGAAATATATTGTCTGTTGTGAGGATTAAGAAATCTTTTGTTCTTGTCTAAAAATATTTGAATAAACCTTAGATACATTAAAAATTTATATTTTGTGGATCCCTTTGAATATAGATCTTACTACCTTATTAAGGGTTGTAGCTAATATGAATAGATTCACACAAACTATAGGAGAAACAATGATTAAGAACACTATAAGTTATGCGAAATCTAACTTATAATGCAAAGAAGAACAATGAATATTGATAACTAAGCTTTTGTATTAATTGCTAACTATGAGATTGACAATGAACTGATATCTCTAACTATGCCGTAAGGGTTTCTTTTAGACACCAAGGAAAACCCTAATCTTGGCTTACAAAACGCATAAAAGATCATGCATATTGGTATGTGCTTAATTACACATACCATTTTTCATTATAAACGGACTTAAATGACTAAAAACGTACCAAAAATACATCGTATTTATATGTTTTGCATTTGTATTGTGCAGGAAATGGATATTCAAGAAAAGGACAAAAACAAAGCTAAAAACGGACAAAATTGAGCACGGAATGAAAAAGTGTGAAAAGACAAAGTCAAATCGAAGCCAAAAGTCAACCAAGTCAAAAAGTCAACAGGAAAGTCAACCCCGACAAAGTCAAAGTCAACCAAGTAAAGAAAATACAACTGACTAAAATTGCCAAACCTCAAAGTTGTATTACAAGAATAAAAAGAAAAGGGCTGAATTTGCAATTTACTGAAAATATAACTCTAGGGGCCAAAACTGCCAAACCCCTAGAGTTGTATTAAAAAGGGACGAATTTTGCAATCAAAATATATAGGTTGAGGGGACATTTCTGCCAAACCCTCAAACCTAGATCACCACAAGGACCAAGTTGCAAGAACAGTTATAACTTTAAGGGACCAAACTTGCCCCATCCCCAAACTCTTTCCCTGTTAACCTTGAAACAGGTTTTCCCGCCCAAAAACAACCCAAACACACTCACAGGTTCTTTTCCATTGCTTTACCCTGCAACCTAAATTACCCTATGGGTAATAACTTCACCCTCAACCCACTAACTCCTCCCAGCTATAAGATTGCCAACTTGGCAATCCTTTACCATTTTCAAGAGCTTTCGGCGGCTGTAATGACTAGAAAAGAAGCACACGTGATTTGGAGGCCAAGATTGGGTTTGTCATTTGTCTCACACAACAAAAACATCTTTGAAGCGTCTCACAAAAGAAGCACAAGTTGAGAGAACCAAAAGGAAGAAGTTCGACTATAAATAAAAGCCTTTTGTAAGCCTTGAAGGCATCATAGAATATCGTAGCTTAATATAGTTTAATTTAGTTTATTTGCAGCTTGTTTTAGTTATTTGTCTTTTAAATTTCATGTCTTGTAACACTTTTAAGAATTAATGAAGTTTTTGAAGTTTATAAGTTAAAAAGCCAAGTTTTGAATTCAAGCTCTTAAGTTGTTAATTTATGTTGAAATGTATTAAGAAGCTCTTCATTTAGCTTAATTATAAGCTGTTTTTATTAAGTAAGAGAAAAAGTTAAGTATTTAATCAAAAAAAATCAACAAAATCCACTCCTAAATTCACCACAGCTTATAATTTGGATGATAAGCCAAAAATAGAAGGGCTTATGGACAATACCAGCTTATCTTTGATAAGCTGGATCTTGTAGACAAAGCTTTTTATAGCTTATTCACCCTTGTTTAGAGCAAAGGGCCTTGTAACTCCTTTTTCTTTCATTTAAGCTTATTTTTCTTGCATTAGCTTAATTTCAGCTTATTTGTGCTTATTTTCTTTTTCAATATGCTTATTTATGCTTATTTATCATGTATGAGTATTTACATTTGAGACCCTTGGCCTTAATCACCCTAAAATCAGCTCAAAAAGCCCCTTTTAAGTCTTAAAGGGGTGTTTGGGACAGGAACCAAAATGGGTCAAAATTGTCTTGTAATGGGTTAAGGTCTTTAAGACTGTTTTTAACTAGCTAAATTATGGTGTAATTGATAGTATTTATAAGCTTTCATGTTTTAAATCTCAAAAGTCTAGCTTAAATTAGTTATAGTTTAAGTCTGTGTTAATATAGCTTTATTTGTTTTGCTTATTTTTTTATTTTGAGCTTAAGGTAGCTTTTAGTCCATGATTTATTGTGCATTTAGAGTTATTTGATGCATTAGAGTTAAGTAAGAGTGCCTGCATTTGTAGCCTTTGGGTATACAACACCTTATCTAAAATTTGGTCAAGTTTTTAAGTTAATACTGCCACTTTTTGATTTCAATTTTCAGTCTTTAAAACAAGTTTTTAGCTTATGGATCTTGGAGCACAAGCTCATTAGGAGCTTGTCTCTGTTTGTTTTAACTTAGCTTTTAGTTTAAAGCTTAATTGGTGGCTTATTCAAGAGATGCATATAGCCCTTGGGTCTGCCCAATAAGGGTTCCCCTGGTGCAAAAGCCAAACTATAAGCCAACTTTTCTTGGCTTATTTGAGTTAAATAGCTTGAATCTTTTTACTTTTTAGATAGCCAATAAGCTTATTAACAAGCCCCTAAAAGCCCAAACCTTAAGACACCTTCTAAGTGGTTTAATTTTAAGCCAAAAGTAGGCCTTTTGGCTGTTTTTCAAACAGTTTTAAGCTCAAAAGCTCAATTGGCTTATTTGAGCTTATGGCTTAGTGATTTTGCTTATTTCTTAATGCCTTAGGTATCTTAAGTTAGTTTAGATAGTTTTTTAGGAATTTCAGCTTAATTTGAGCTCATTTGAGCTTATTTCTTAATCTGCCAAACCCAAACAAGTCCCTTGGTGCTGAGAAGTAAATAAGCCATTTCTGGCTTATTTAATGCTTTTTAATTATTGTTTTTTGTGCTTATGTGCTTATCTTGCTTTCTTCTTAGCCTGTGATTGCTTTTCACCAATTTTCTTTGGCTTATTTGTGCTAAAAAGCAATTAGAATAAGTCCCCTTGTGCCTTTTTTAGCCATTCTGTCTGTCATAGCCATTTTTCAATAAGCTTTTCATTGCTTAGTTTTTGTTCAAAATAAGTTTAGATTGCTTTTTCTTAAAGTATTTTATGTCCTCTTTTCCTTTTTATAGCTTATAGGTTCTTAAAAGACATTTCTTGTGCTTATTTATAAGCTCAAAGATGTCCCCTTGTCTGTTTTTGTATCAATAGCTTATTAAGCTTTCATTAGCTTATTTTTCTTTCCATTTAGCTCAATTTCATCTGTATTTTCTTATTAGGATTAGATTAGTATAATTTAGCTTATTTCTCTTTTTAGTTTGCTTATTTTCTCTTTTAAAAGTTAAAAAGAAAAGCCCTTTTAAGCCTTTGGCTTAATAAGCCATTCTGCCTGTATTGATTGCCTTTTGCAGCTTATTTATATGCTTTTGTGAAAACTTTTAGTTAAGAAAATTGCTTATTTATAAGTCCTTTTTAAGTTTGAAGAAAAATTGAAAAAAATATAAAAGGGGAAGCTTGGAAGTCAGGGGCGAGCTAGGGCTTGAACCCCCGACTTCAACAAGCCTCAACCCTTTATAAACCAACACCTCTACCGCTATGCTACAATAGCTCATCCGGTAGAGGTTGGTTTGGTTTATTATTTAAGGTCTTTTTAGCCTGTTTTCCTATAAGCTGTTTGAGCTTATTTCACAGCTTATTTGATAAGATGTGTAACCTTTTATATTTTTCATAGGACCCTTAACCTTTTAGCTATTTTGTGTAATTTTTCTAGAATTTTTTATAAACGTCTAGTATTTTTTATAATTTATTTTGTTTGAAAACTTTAAAAAATCATAAAAAATAAAATAAAAGTCAGAAAATATAAACTTTTTTTAAAAAATTTTCTTTTGTCATATAGTTTCTAGGAAAAATATTTATTTTCTTGTAGGGTCATTTTTACAAAGTTTCACTTTTTAAAGAACGGGATTCGTCCCCATTATTGTTTTGACTCGTTTTTGGTCTAAACGAACTCCGTTTTTAGTCTAGTTTTCTTAAACTTTGTTTTTAGTCAAGTAGAATCTATTTTTAGTTTAAAAATTGTTCTAGGGTTAAAATTGCAAAATTTAGGTTTTTGACACTCGTTTTCTGTTCTGTTTTAGGATTTTAGCGTTATAGCTTTCGTTTTTAGGTTTAATTAATTCGTTTTTGCATTTTTAATCATAGTAATAGAAAAATCCAATCAATCATCGT
>BQNB010029171.1:3213-42832 GCA_026074375.1 Tanacetum coccineum
TATGTCCATGATAATGGCGTCTATATTTTTTTAATTGGTGCTTTTACAGACGTATTTCCATCACACTTAAAGAATTCACTTATTGAAGATTCAAAGCATACACAATGGAGATCATTTTATTCTTGCCCCCATCTCATCGATCTGAATATATCTGATTATCTCATATGATGATAAGGTATGTATCTTTATATTATTTTTTGTATTTTCTATTTTTTGATTTATCCTTGATGAAAATCATCGATAGGTTCAGAAATCCTTGATGATTATCTCATATGATGATATGCATCAATGTTTTGTAATTGATTTTTTAGTCTAACCTTTCAAAACAAGTATATAAAAAATAAGAAATCATGTACACCACATAAGAAGGTAAAGATTTAATGGATCTGTTATGGGCTTCATTATTCGTGCCCCATTTTATTTTTTGAAATAAAAGTTAAAATCTTTGTGAGTTTGACTGTGATTTAGTTGGTTTATTAGCAGTTATGATTGGAATACTGATGAGCGTTATCAATTATTTTTAGTAGCGTGATGATAGTGAGTAGTTTGGTTACTTACAAGTGCTACTGATTAGTTTTATTTATGTCATGGCTTTTCTTTGTTTGTTTTTTTTTTTGAACGGCAAAATTTTATAAACTAGT
This sequence comes from Tanacetum coccineum, assembly GCA_026074375.1. NCBI lineage: Eukaryota > Viridiplantae > Streptophyta > Magnoliopsida > Asterales > Asteraceae > Tanacetum > Tanacetum coccineum. Next base: position 3,855 of record BQNB010029171.1, read on the forward strand.
AAGGAGCTAGAAAAGAAATTACAAAGATATTAAATGCGGGTTTTTAAGCCAATCATCCCTAGAGAACTTCCTACTACACCTACTATTACACCAAAGAAAGGAGGAAGAGACAATATTCTCAACATTTTTATTAAGAGCAAGGGGTGTTATGGCAACCAAAAGTCATGCCATTTGGGCCTCATCAGTGTCACATCACTGACATATCATTTCAACACAACATCTCAAAATACCTCATCTTTCATAACATACCCCAACTTAAGGGTGAGCAAAACGGACTGAGGACCGGACCGAACAGAGAAACCGGTCCTCTGTCCATCATTTTCCTTATTTTCGGTCATCGGTCCCGTCGGTCCGGTTCGGTTTTACGAAAAAACCGGCAATTACGTCTTGTTGGACCGGACCGGACCAAAGACCAAACCGGACTGGAACGGACCATTTCGGTCCGGTGTTTTGGCCAAAGTCGGTTTCGGTCCGGTCCGGTCCGGTTTTAGTCGGTCCGGTCCGGTTTTCAGACCGTGAGCACCCCTACCCAACCCATGCCATTTGGGCTCACCACCCACCATTTTATTTTATTTTTCATTTTTTTCACACAAACTAATTTCATTTCATTCAAATAAAAATACAATACGAAAAAAGAAAATACATTTCGAAACTAAAAATACGACATACGAAATTTAAAATAGGATACGGAAATTAATCTGATTATGAATATGATTATACCCCAAATTCCAACATGAATAACTCATCATGAGCTTGTTCTTGCCTAATTCTCTCCTACCACTCTTTTTCGGCTCTTGCTTGTTCTTCTAATGTTTCTCTTAATGCCTCTTCATCTAGTAGTAGTTTGTTGTTGCTCTTTTTCAGTAAGATATTCATCACCTATCTCATGTTCATCAACGGATCCCTCTACCGTTGAAAATGAAGAAATGGGAGACATGGGTTGGTATGTATGTTGTTATGATGACGAACCACCCATATGTAACATTTCTCATTTTCATGTCATTGTACGACTCTATTAATGATCACAAATTGTTTTAAGTACCGATACCGATTTACATTTTATATATATACTTTTAAGCTAAATTGCGTAGACTAAAAATAATCAATGAATGTAAACGGTCACCAAATAAATTAAGGTTTACATCAACCAAGTAAGAAATAATTATTAAGAAGATAATTATGTACTTTGCGTATTTTATTTTTATTGGTCACGTAAAAGGGTTACGTTTCGCGATAAAATACATTTGGACGCACCCCGGAAATACCTAGACTTACCTAGACTCAAACTAATACCCACTTTTAACCCTTAAACACAAAAACTATCAATCTCTTGTGTAAATAAGCCATGTGGCCGGTTACACACACAAATACAACTAGCAAATCCCCTAATGATCCTTAAAGGTACATGTACATCTCCTAAGTAATTAAGACATGTCCTAATTGTCTCCACTAAGCTATTACACAATGGATATTAACCATCTTGCTTCTCTTTTGCCCCCTAGACCACGATTACATGCATGTATACATGCAAATCTATAAGATTTTGCTAGCTAAGTAAATCTTGTACATCATGCAAGTCATTAAGAGTGGTACTTGAGTGGTTTAGCCTAAAACCATGAGTAATCAACTAGAACCCCTCAAAACCACCCTCTAGGGCACGGTTTGGGTTTGTTTATGTGACTAGAGGATGTAACTAGCATATTGCCTATAAATACTCACTTAGCCTCACCATTTAACACTCTTACAACTCTCACTCACTCAAACAATAAACACATACACACTTTTCTCCTATTACAATCGGTATACACTTTAACCGAACTCTACATGACCAAATTTTGCCCTAAGAACACAAGGAAGTCTTTAAGATCGAGTATAAGGACCTAAGAGGGAAGCACAAGCTAAGGAGTTGGGTTTACAAGCTTTGAAGCTTGAGGGTTAAACACGTTTGGGTGTATACGCATCACACTACATCGCAAGCCACAACCAAGGAAAACTTAGGACCTTTGTAAGTATTTGTCTAAGCCTCGTACACCATTATCTTTTCGTTAAACGCTTTGCCAAGTTATATAAGTCGCGACATTACCCATTTGTAACATATACGCGTGCATGAACGTGCATGGGTTGGTCCATGCATGGTTCACGCACCTAAATTAATGAACAAGGTCTTGTGTGGTCGGTACGTGATCTAAAACATGGTTAATGCACGAAGTTAAGGCTTAACGCACATCTAGTTTATTAAAACAAGTTCACTTTGGTCATTTGTTTCGTTGTGGAGAATACAAGACAACTTGCACGTTAACTATGTACGTGGGATAAATAACTTGACTTGAGAACACATGAAATACCTTGTGGAACGAATGCATATGTTAAGACATGATTTATAAATGCTAACTTGTGCCAAAATAATGTGTCGAGCCCTAGAAACAAACTAGTGAATCCAAGGGGCTAAATTCGGGTAGAGTTGGGCCCAACCACCCACCGTGGAGGCCCAACAGGCCCAACGAACCACGAGTAACAAGTTCATGGCTTATAAATAAGCCATTCGAGCTCATATGTTGGATTAGGAGTGCTTATTTGATCTTTCGGGTCATGCTATGTCATGGGAAAACAAACCGGACTCTTAGTGGACTTCCTAGCCTACTAACGAGCTCTAGTCAAGCCATAAGCTCATAATAAGCTCAAGATAGCTTATTGGTGGACTCTCATAAGCTCAATGAGCTTAAGGGGCTTTAGTAGCACTAATGGACCCTAAATAAGTTAGCCGAAAGGCTTAAAGGGTATTCGGGTCTCGTTTAGGCCCAATAGGCCCAACGGTTTGCTTATTAGCTTATCGAATAAGCTAAATAAGCAAACTAACCTTCCAAGTGCTTAACGGACTAAAACAAAGTTATTGGACCTCAATGGGCCAAACCAAATAGATTTAAAACCTTTCGGGTCATTAATGGGCCCGAAAGCCCATTAACAAGTGCTTATTGGCTTATTTCAAATAAGCTGAAACCGAGACGGAATAAACTAAGCTGAAACGTTTAGGAAATAAGCTAGAAAGCCAAGGGAAGCCTAGGAGGGTGTATCGGGTTAAGCTATTGGGCTTACGGGCCCAATAAGCTCAAAATAAGCTATAATAAGCTCCCCGAGCTTATTTACAGCTTATCAGGCCCCACTAAGCTTATTGAGGAACCTTAGACTTATTAAAACCATAACGGACTATTAAAATGCTAAACGGACCTTAACGGGCCCAATAAGGCCCGTTAAGCCGAAAATAAGCTCGAGGAGCTTATTTAAAAGCCGAAACAGCTTTTATCACTTAATTGAACTTAACAAAAAGAAATGCCACTTGTTGAGTTTTATTTGGAGCTAATATGCTATTTTCGCAAATTGAGGGACTAAAAGTGTACAATTCGAAACTTAAGGGATTAATTTTGTCACTTTCGAAATTGTGATAACTCCAGGGACTGTTTTGAACTTTCTGAAAACATAGGGACTAAAGTGTAACTATGAAGACCTAAATTACAATTTTGTAAACTTAAAGGACTACTTATGTAATTAATGAAACTTGGGGGTTTAAAATGTAAATAAAGTATACTAATAAACCCAGGGGCTGTTTTGTATTTATAAGAAACCTAAGGGTATGTTAGTAAACAAAAGTGAAATAAATAAAACACTTAACGAGTCGGTCGAACATTAAGATATTCGGACATTGAACGGGTTTAATAACAAGTTAATAAATAAGTATATTTATTAATAATGATTTCACGTTTCTCGAGAACCATCGGAATTATAAATACAATAATCTTGTGCGTCACCACACAAGTGATAACGGTATATATAAACTTAAAATGGAATTTAGTTTATACAATGAGTCGTTAGCTTAAATGTGTAAACTAAGACTTGACCGTACTTACTTAGGTACTTGACGGTGTGATTCACTGCTTACTTGGATATTTATTATCATTCAGAGAACTACCTGCTAAGGTGAGTTCATAGCCCCATGTTTTACAATTATTTAAATGATTTACATCCTTGGGGTGAGAACATGCTTTGTTTTACAAATTGGACGCAAGTGTACATTTTATACCATGATTACGTGTTTGCCTAAGTTACCATAACCCATTATGTCCATGATCATGAACTGTTAATTGCATAGATGTGATTGGGAATTACATTGTGTGGGCGCGAATGTTATGGATAGATCTATTAGGGATTGACAATCCCCGTTCGGGTGACTAGCTATCACTGGGAACGAACGCATACCATGTCGAATCTGGGATGTTGCAGGGTTAGCACATCATTCACGGACACTTGTTGGCAAATGTATATTTTGCATTCATATATGTCGAGCTTCGGTGTCATGAGCTTAGGAAAACGTAATTACTTTTTATGATGTTTGCATTTGTTGCTTAATCATACACTTGGAAATCTTGCGGTCCTACAATCGATTTACATAAACCTATGAATTCACCAACTTTATGTTGACGTTTTAAGCATGTTTTTCAGGTCAATAAGGCACGAGGTGCGATGATACATTGGGAGTCAATAATTGAGGAGTCAACACTTAAGATTTGGGGTCTTATTACACTTTGGGGACAATTGTTATAAACCGAAATCTTTATTTATATTGTTGAACAATTTGAAGCCATGGGCTTATGTAACAAACGAGTATTTTGTTAATCCAATGTATCTTTTTCAAACGACACGTTTAGTAGTCGTTCTCAGATCTTGTGCTATTGACCCAATAATGTAACGCCTTCGGATATTCAACATTCCGCTGCATACTCAGATTTGAGGGTGTTACAGATTGGCATCAGAGCCAAGGTTATAGAGAACCAGGTCAAAAGTTTTTGTCTGGACTATAACCATTTTCAAAACTGTTTTCACAAATGGGATTTGCGAGGGACATACATGCATTACTTGTTTACGTCTAGCGCATATATGCTTACATGACATGCATTGCTTAAGCATTAGTAGGGTACTAAGTGCTTACCTAATTGATATACGTGTATATAAATGATATTACGTATATTACTATAAGGGCTTTATTATTAAAGCCTTACAGACATATCATATCGATTTTTCTTATAAGAAATACTTATATAAGTTATTTTGCTTTTTGCAGTAACCATGTCTTCTGCGACATCTGCTGTTACCTACACTTCCGTCTACACCGACTTTCAGAAGATGAACATCAAGTTTAGGGGAGGATTGTTGGGATTAAAAGACTTCTTAGTGTTGTTGAAGTTACTACTGCTGGTTATAGTTTCTACTGCTAGTGAAGACTGAAGAATATATTTGAAGTAGTTAGTACTGCTAGCACAAAAGTTACTACTGTTACAGTAATATTGATGATGCTCAAGTTAAGACTGTTTGTATAAGTTAGTACTGTTAGATCAAGTTAGTACTGCTTATGTGATATGGATGGGATATTTTTGTAAAAGATACGTATAAGTTATTTGATTAGAAGATCATGATAACTTAGAAATATATTGTAAACCAACAAGGACTCCTTGGTGTATAAAAGGAGGTCCTAGGGTATAGAGTTAGATATCACAAAAATTACAAGTCGTTTAGCTTCACGGTTTTGTAAACCCTAACACTATTAAGAGTGTTCGTATTATATTGAGGCTGAAAGTTTGATAAACTGTTTGTTATTAATCTTATTTATTACTGTTCCATTGAAATTCTTCTTAGTATCATTGACTAGATTCCGCATAGTCTTTGATATTTACAATTAAAGTTTCTATCATAGATGTTTTGGATTTATTCAATACAACCTAGCCTTATACAACTAAGCAAGATCTATTCTATTGGGATCAACACTTCCTATCTGAAAATCGACATGACATATATCCGTTTAATCAGGCGACCCGTGGGTAGTAAATGCGACTTACCTGGATAGGGATAATTAGTCCCAGTAGATCTATTTATTCACTCGCACTTACTTAACCAATCCGAGATCGGTTAGAGGTAACTAACGGTTCATGATAGTTTTAGGCAATAAGAGGCCTAGCGCTACTTAGGCAAAGAAATATGATAAATTCTTACGAAACTACTTGTGTCCGATTTTAAAAACAAGCAATGTTTCTCACCCCAAAGTTATAAAACATTTATTCAAAACGAATAAAAGTGCGGGGCTATGAACTCACCTTAATTGATGAATTGAGGTAGTATTTGGTCAAGTTATAGTATCGCTCGGTAACGAACAACGACTCACGAACTGGACCTAGGTATTTTAGGCGTTGACTTAGAATCGGAATGATAGAGAAATGGGAAAAAATGCATAAGGGTTCACTAGTGTACGTTTATTAGTAAGTTTCCAAAAATAGCGTTTGTGATCGTGTCACAGTTGAAATATTACGATATAAAACATGTATTAATATTAAGTATTAATACTATATAAAAATTGTTAAGTAAAGTATATGTATATATATATATATATATATATATATATATATATATATATACAAATTTACTTTTATAGATATTTAGTTCGGCATCTTACTAAATTCTCATATCTCTAGTTTAGGTGTACGTTTCAAATATTTTCTAAGTATAAAGATTTTACAAAAATTTCGGCATGACTCGTTCGTGTTTACACGTTTTCCCAAAGTCGTAGACTTTATTTAAAATCACTTTCAAACCACTTTTAATTTATATTTCGCAATTACAACCTATTTATCCTCAAAACTCTTTTATCTATTAGTTAAAGGCACTTCTGGTCCTTATTGGGCTTTTAGGCCCAATAAGCCTATTTTAATAATACGTAACGTTTAACGTTCAAAATAAGTTAAACGCATAGTATTCAAGTTGTACGTTATTAAATAAGCTATTCGTTAGCTTATCCAATAATCTACACCGCGGGCTTACGCCTTGGCGTATTGTTCACATATTGGGCCGTGACCCGTTAAGTCAAAAACGTGGGTTTTAACTTATCCATTTAACCCGATAAGCAAACCATTAAATAGTAAAACACGATACTTATTAATAAGCTACCAATAAGCTTCTAATAAGCCTAGTTTAATAAGCCGAACCTTAGAGCTTATTTATTTAGCTCGTTGGTTGTTAGGCTTTTTGTGGGACGCGGCTTATAAGACCGTTAAGCGAGCTTATTTGTTAAGCCGAATAAGTTTATTATTTGTCCTTTCAAAAATAAGCTAGAAACAAGTCAAACAAAAATAAGCCGAAATAAAATAAGCCAAATCTATTCATTCTTTGTGTTTCCTAGTTGGGCCGAACCAAATATATAAGTCCAATAAGCTCTAATAGGCCATTCGTGGCTTATTTATAAGCCGAATCAATAAATAAGCTAATAGTACATATTTTCATTACATAAAAATAACCACTATCACAAAACTATATTTTCCTTTTATATATTTTGAACCATAGGTACAACCTTTTAAGGTTTACATAGTTTTAAAAACTTGTTATTTATAAAACGAGTTGTACAACTAGTGTTTATGCATCAAGAAGTTTATGAAAGTACAAGTTAAACAAGAATTGAAAGACTTACAAAAGATGATGGTTTATAAGGATGATCAAAGACTACTAACAGCCCAAACGTTGTTTATAATTACCTCGGATACTAAAGTATCGATCACGAACACGGTATCTTCAATGGTTTTTGATCAAGATTGAAAAATGGTGATGTTTTGTGTGTGTAGGTGTTCAAACAAGAGAGGAAAAGATAAAAGAGAACAAAGTTTATGTGAAATATTGTGTAGGAAATGAGAATACTAGCTAGTTATACTTGCAAACAAGAAAAATGCACACCAAGGGTGTGTTGGTTGTTGGGATCGGACGCAAACAAGCCAAGGGGGGGGGGAACCAAAATGGTCTCAAACTTTCAAGGACTAGAACATGGAGGTGTTGAGTACAAAACAAAAATAAACCTAGACCTTAAAACCTTAACATTCAAATTTTTGGCATGTCTTGCATGTGAGTGGGGGTCCGATCGGTCAACAAGAGTAAAGGGGGACCAAAATGGTCTCCAACATTTTAGGATAGCTAGTGCATGCATATGATTTAATTTCCAAGGTTTCCATGCATACATGCATTAAGATACTTAACCGATTACGTAAACAACGAAAATGATTAACGACTTTACGAAAAAGTCCAAAATTATAAATACTAATTAAAAACGTAAAAACGTGATATCTGTCGAAAGACTACGATAAAATATAATACGGTTCGCTCCCGGAGACGATTCTCGGATATTAACGGGACAACTTACTGGTTATGCGTAAAAGTTAAATGAAACTTATAAAATTCAAAATTACTTAACGGAAACGGCTAAGTTACTGATCGAAAAATTACAGGTTGTGACATCCTTTCCCCGTTAAAAAAGCCTTGTCCTCAAGGCTTATGAAGTAGCATCTGTTACAAATGCAGAATTTGAGAAAATGTGAGGGTACTTCTTTTGCATTTGATCTTCGCATTCCCAAGTGAACTCGGGACCTCTCTTGGAGTTCCAACATACTTTAACAGTCGGGATGCGACTCTGCTTCAGATGTTTAACCTCGTGATCCATGATCTCTACTGGTTCTTCAATGAAATAGAGTTTTTCGTCAATTTAGATTGCATCCAACGGTACAGCAAGGGTCTCGTCAGATAGGCACTTCTTCAAGTTCGAGACGTGAAACGTACTATGAACTCTACTCAGCTGATCTGGGAGTTCAAGTCGATAGGCGACGGTTCCAACTTTAGCGATAATCTTAAAAGGTCCAATATAGCGCGGGTTTAGCTTTCCCCGTTTGCCAAAACGTATCACTCCTTTCCAAGGAGATACTTTCAACATGACCGTGTCTCCTACTTAAAAATTGAGGGGTTTCCGTCTTACATCAGCGTAGCTCTTTTGACGATCACGAGCGGCTTGGATGTGGTTCTTGATTTGGATGATTTTCTCAGTCGTTTCGTGGATGATCTCTGGGCCAGTGAGTTGACTATCTCCAACTTCAGCCTAACAGATAGGTGATCGACACTTACGTCCATACAATGCCTCGAATGGAGCAGCCTTAATGCTGGTGTAGTAACTATTGTTGTACGAAAATTCTACCAATGGCAGGTGTCTATCCTAACTTTTTCCAAAGTCGAGTACACATGCACGTAACATGTCCTCTAATGTTTGAATGGTCCTTTCACTTTGACCGTCAGTTTGCGGGTGATAAGCTATACTCGTATCCAATTGAGTACCTAGAGCTCTATGGAGAGACTGCCAAAAATGTGAAGTAAATCTGCCATCACTGTCAGAAATGATAGAAACTGACACTCTATGCCTCGAGACTACTTCCTTTAAGTACTGTCTCGTCAACTTTTCTAATGAATTCAGCTCGTCGCAGGTAGGAATGAGCAGACTTGGTCAAACGATCTACGATTACCCAAATTGTGTCTTGACCAATGGACGTCTTTGGCAGCTTGGTGATAAAATCCATTGTTATGTTCTCCTATTTCCATTGGGGAATTTTTGGTTGAACCAACAGTCCAGATGGTTTCTGATATTCAGCCTTAACCTTAGCACATGTCAAACACTTACTAGCCCCCCCCCCCCCCCCCGCACATATGTGGCGATTTGTACTGTCAGTACAAATTACAACTAGCGGTACTAACTAATATAACTAACGGTACTAAGTCAGGAATGCATAATTCCCAACAAAACCTTATACCAAACTTCCCACAGAAAAAAAATTCTGGCTTTTATCAAGACACTTAGATATGATGAAGACCCAAAAGCAAATATGACTTCAGCTTCAACCTTTGTTACAACAAAACTTCATCAACCATGGAGAGCTATTCTGAGTATTCTCAACAAGTGTCTTACAGGAAAAGACACAAGCTGGGATTGTGCTAGACTTCTAGTACTTCAAATACTTTAGGGTATTGTTCACTCTGCTAATTTGGATTACGCATCATTGGTTTGGGACGAATTTGAATGGCAAGCAGTAGAAATAACTTCAAGGCCCATTAAAATGTCTGAGCTAATCTATACCCGTTTCACCAAGCTTATCATTAACCACTTTTTATCTTGCAATAAGAGTATTCCTCGAAGATCTGATGCTGAAATACACAATGAAGGTCAAGACTCACCTCTTATCAAGCTGATCAACACTATAGATGTAAACTTAACTTTAGAATGGAGATACCAGATACAATGCTTAATGATGCAATCAAGCAGTCAGCATGATACAAGTACTACAAACACAAGAAGGATGAAAGTGAGAAAGGTAAAGCTGCTGAGGAACCAGAAGAGCAACATGTATCTCCTGTCAGAAGTGAAAGAGGAAAAGGTTATATGTGTTCAGGTAATCAAGAGGTAAATGTCCCCAGCAAGCCCAAGAAACCAGTTGTTGCAAAGAAGCCAAGAACTCTCACTATTGCTGACAATATTGTTGAATAAACAGTAGCAGTTGAACTTGCAAAATCTATCAGTATCGAGGAACAACTACTTCAACAACGTGAGATCATGACTTAACTGACAATTAACACTAGTACAAATCTGGAATTTGGTCATACATGGGCAAAATGGAATGGCTACACATTCACATATTTATGTGGCTAAAGGTACCAAAATAGACAACATTTACTAATTAGCCACACATGAAATTTTGATCGTGTAACCATTAGAACTGTATTGCCACACATTCGAACATTTATGTGGCTAAAGGTAACTGGTAATAATTTTTCTGATTATTTAGCCACATATGAATTTGGAACGCGTGACAAATACAAGTAAGCTTGAAGCATTAGTCACGATATACATATAAATAGTGACAAATATATGTCACACACTTGAACACTGTGACCAAATGGCATATATGGTCACATGAAGTAATTTTTTATGTGTCTAAATCATATAGTTAAGTTTTGTCACACATGATTTAAGGGTGACTGCTATCTTTTGCTAATTATTTAGCCACATATGAATTTGGAACGCATGACAAATAAAAAGTAAGGTTGAAGCATTAGTCACGATATACATATAAATAGTGACAAATATATGTCACACACTTGAACATTGTGACCAAATGCCATATATGGTCACACTAAACTTTTTGTCACACATTATTTAAGTGTAGCCAAAATCTGATACATATGGTCACGTAACTTAATATGTGTGTTTAAAGTTATCCCTCCAAAGTAAATTTTAATTGTAGCCAAAACATTGCAAAGATATCCCTCCAAAACATTGCAAAGATATCCCTCCAAAGTAAATTTTAATCGTAACCCTTTGTAGTATGGTGGCGTTGTTAGTTGTAGCGCTGAATTGTGATTTTTAAGTAAATTACTTTTTACTAACTTGTGAAGGTGACGGATACATCATCTACACAAGCAAGGAAAGGCAAAGATATTCAAAGCATCCATTGGGACCGATTGAATATAACAAGAGAAAGTTATAGACATTCAAGGCTGGAACAATACAAAAACTATGAGAACATTTCATTATTCAGTGATGCTGTTGATAAGGTACAATTTTAACAATCATAATTTCTTTATATATCTTACATATGGCTCTCTAACTCTCTTATATGCGTCCTGTAAACAAATGCAGAAGGGTGGCAACTACTATAAGTTCTTCCACAATACCAGATTGGTGAAGCCTACGATCCTTCACTTTCAGGTACAGATCACTATCTTTTATTTAATTTCGTCCCATTTACTTATAAAAAAAGAGCCTGAAATTAAACGGTTGAACGTCACCCAAATTTTATATTTAGTACTTACTGCCTCCTAATTTTGTTATATAATTTGGATTGCTATTATGATCACAATAGTTTTATGATCACAATAATTTTATATTTAGTACTTACTGCCTCCTAATTAACTTTTGTTCTACTAGATCTACATGCTTTTTCCGTTACTTATTGTCATTTTATATAATAATTGAGTAACTCTCATAAATACTACATTTTTTATGCACTTCAACTTAGTTTATATACTCAACTCTGTCACTTGAATTTGAATAACTTTTCAGTTTCACTTATATACTGTACCTACCTGATAATTAAATTATACATAACCGTATATGTTGATTTAGAAAAGTCTATTTTCATGAGCTCACTTCGATATGCTTTAAGTGATACTTTGTTTTTGGCTTGTCGTGAGTAGTACATTTTCACAAACAGTCCACAATACTTAAATCTTCATTGTTGCATCCTCTTGAAATCTGTCATGAAATTTGTATATGGCGTCTCTTTGTTAAATACTTAATTTAACTATATGTGCTTATTCCTTTTCCATTTATCTAATTTAGTGGTGGTTATTATTGATAATCGTCAATTTCTTTTTGTTTATCATAGATGTGTTAATGACCATTCTTACTCGAACTCTTGTTCTAGGAACTAAAATTTTAGGGGTGGCTTTTAGTATCATCAGGAGTAGTAAGTTAGCAAGTAAACCTTACAATTCTTTTAGTCTCTTGATACTCTTCATTTCTTGATTAGTTAGCTAGAAATAAAAAACATGCATGTCTAAAATCTAACACTTATTTTGTAGATACAGTGTTGCAGTTGACATAACATGGATGCCTGCTCGAGTTTCTAGATTTTAGAAGTATGCGTTGAAGTGAAAGCCATAGTTTTCAGTCAAGTTGTATATGTCCGATGCACATTTTTGTTTTATATCAGTTTTAGAACAAATGTGAATGTGTTAACTGTGAATAGAATATTTGGTTTGGATGAAATTGGAATGTATATGAGTTTATTGTTTTGTTAATAAATTGTTTATTGCGCTTATTTGGTATTGGTTTTTATAATATTTAGAGCCTAATTAACTCAGCAACGACTTCTATTGCAAAAATTGCAACAACTAATACTGGTTGGGAAAAAAATTTAGGCGTTGCTAAAGTATAGTTCGTTGCTAATTAGCAACAAATATTGATCGTTGCAAATTAAACAATTAGCAACGACTTTGTGCTCTAGCAAATTTACCAACGATAACATTTTTCGGTGCTGTTTAGCAACGAATACCAAGAATTTGCAACAACCTTTCACTTTGCAACAGGCTATATAGCAACGGAGGGTGTTTGTTGCTAATATCGTTGCTAACGTTGTTTAGCAACGAAATTGGGCAGTTTAGCACGATTTAGGTTGTTGCTATTGGCAGTTTTTCTAGTAGTGTTTATGCTTAATTGTATGTGACTAATATCCAAAAAACATGCTTTGTGTGACTAAATATTACAAAAGGCCACACAAACATAAAATTCATGTGGCTATTGGATGATCAACAGTCATACAAAATACACATTTTTTCACTTTAAACAGCATATGGTCACACTTATTAACACTTTTGGTCACTTTATGCTTAATTGTATGTGACTAAATACAAAAAAACATGCTTTGTGTGACTAAATATTATAAAAGGTCACACAACTCATGTGGTCATTGGATGATCAATAGTCATACAAAATACACATTTCTTCACTTTAAACAGCATATGGTCACACTTATTAACATTTTTGGTCACTTTATGCTTAATTGTATGTGACTAAATACTCAAAAAAATATGCTTTGTGTGACTAAATATTACAAAAGGCCACACAAACATAAAATTCGTGTGGCCATTAGATGATCAATAGTCACGCAAAATACACATTTTTGGTCACACTTATTAACACTTTTGGTCACTTTATGCTTAATTGTATGTGACTAAATACCCTAAAAAAATGCTTTGTGTGACTAAATATTACAAAAGGCCACACAAACATAAAATTCATGTGGCCATTGGATGAATAATAGTCACACAAAATACACTTTTACTTCACTTTAAACACCATATGGTCACACTTATTAACACTTTTGGCCACTTTATGCTTAATTGTATGTGACTAAATATAAAAAAACATGCTTTATGTGACTATACAGTGTTTACGGTCACTAATACTGATTAATCCAACTAAATTTGTACCTAATTAGTCACACATGTTAAGGTTTTGGTCACTGTATTTTAATGGATACGGCCACTAACTTAAAAATGTGACCGTAGGTACCTTAGGGTCACGCGACCTTTAGTCACACACACTTGAATGTGTGACTATATGTATATCGTCACACTTTTTTGGTGTAGCCAAATCCACTTTGTGTTCTAGTGTAAGAGATAAGTGGAAAAAGACGTTAAAGATTCATATGCTGCTGAGACAGGACTGAAACTCAAAGGTATTGCAACCGAAGATCCAACTGTTCAATCACTGTTAGACTTACGAAAAGGATCCAAGGAAAGCATACTTAAGAGATTAAGGCAAGAAAGGCAAGCAGTCAGAGGTGAAGGATCGAGCGTTGCTCATGATAAATATTATGAGTTTGAAGACATTTTAGCCACCATAGAGATGCAACACGAGACTCTTCATATTCAGACACTGATGAGGAGAAAGATGATGATTCTGAAGATTCAGATATGGATTTATCTAATTATGAACCCAACAAAGGAGATGATTGATGAGATCAAATATTTGATACTTTTTAGTGTCAATTCTCCCCTAAAAATACTTGCAATTGTCTTATAAATACATAAATTTGATACTTTTACGGTTATTTCCTTGTTTTCAGGTAAAATGCAAGTAAGTGACAAGAAACACGAGAAAAGGACGTAAAAATGAAGAAAATGAGGATTCTTACGAAGGTATATAGTGTAACACCTACGATATGTTATGCCGTAACGTATTCATGGCAAGACACGTCACCTAGCAAGATTACGGCGTAACCAGACGGAAGGTTTATGCTGTAACATCATTATGATTGTAGGATGAGTCATCCTAGTCAGCATTACGACATAACATGGCTAAGTAGTTACGTTGTAGCATATTTTATACCTACAACATGGAAAGCCTTATCAGCACTTTACGGCGTAACACTCTACAAGGTTACGCCGTAACAAATTTGTAATCTATAAATAGAGGCCTCATTCAGCAACTTTAGCATCATCTATTCTACCAGATATCCAAGGGGTGACCAAGGCCTCAAAAGCTCGAAGAATTCTACCAGAAGTCTAAGGGAGATCACACTTATATTACTTTTGTATTTAATCATTCATAAACCACATCTGTAAGAATTATGAGTTTTTAATCTATGATTACCTTTATTAATTCTTGCTTTGTTGTTGCCATGAGCAGCTAAGCACTTCAAGTGCTGGCCTAGTTATGAATATACTATCGTTATAATGTTTGTTTCTTATGAAATCGTAGTTTCGTTAGATATCCTTTTGACTATCATGTAACCCTGGGTTTTGGAAGTATTGCGGGTGGTTTAGACCCTGTTAGTCATGATATTAGATTACCCATTAAACGTAGGATTAATAGTGGTACTAGGATAGGTTTTAAACCATATCCCTAGTGTAGGAACTAATCCTGTTACCGCCTCTATCACTTAATATACTTAAAAAGCGCAGAAACTCTTTCAGAAAGGGTTAATAATCTATTTAGGTTATTAGACTAGTTCTTGGGATAGTTGGGATTAATCACTATGACGTGGTTGCCCTACCTTCGTAACCTTCGAGGGATTTAAGATCGCAGGAATTATAGGGCACACTAATATATCTATTCAGGTATGTCGACTTTAGAAACCACTGATGAAACCATGGTATAACATTGCATAGGAAAACATAAGTTATGACGGCAGTAATGAATTAGCTAGGCTAGCACGTTTTTCTGCCTGACTACTTGTATCAATTTACTTTCTCGCAATTTACTTTCATGTTATCGTACAAATCAATCTTAAACTATTTTCAATACGTGACAATTCAAACTAAAACTAATTAAAACTTAGCTCTTGGGATGACCTCGGATTTACCATCTCTACACTACTTACGATCGGGTTCTCTGCCCGTTAGTGCGTTTGTCAGGTGAATCGAGTTTTATAAATTTAAAACTTGGTAAATATATATTTAAAATAAAATACGCATCAGGTTTTTGGCACCGCTTCCTGGGAGCTAACAATTATTATTAATTTGATTTCTTGTAAATTATTTCCTTTGTTCCTCTAACATTTAAATTTTGTCAGATAATATCATGGCGGTGATTAACATCGACGATCTCACCATAGAGCAATATCTTAGGCTCACATCAGAAAACCAAACACCTAGTATGGTCAAGAAGGTTGATGACATGACTATTAACAAATATATACAATACGAGGAGAGGATGAAAAGGCAATATAGTAGGAGTTCTGGATCCTACGTTCCAACCTATCCTAGCCATAACACAACCATTGAATGTCCTAGTGCCACTAACTTTAATGTCATCCAATCAAACATTAAGTTTAATTATGATTCGAAGGATATAGAGCTTGATGAAGAAGCCGAGTACACAACTGATGAGGAATCAGTTACAAGTAAACATGAAGCACTTAACCCCACTCATGCTAACGATGCTCGGTCTCTTAATGAAGAACTAAGTTCTAAAGAAGACCTTGATGAGTGGTTGAAAGGAGAATTGGAAAAGCACATGAGTAAGCAGGATGAAAAAATGAGGAAGATGCACTAATTGCTATTATAAAATCCATTAGAGATTAATGTAGGGCTGTTTATAAAAATAAGCCAAAAAGTGCTCCAGAAGTCGATTTAAAAATTCTTCTAAGGACATAGAAGACGCAATCAATGATGATAATTTCATGAGCAATTTTCCTAACCAATCGCCATTTGCAGAGCTAAACCCAAGAGGTTTCCTTCTTCCCTTCATAATTGGTAACTATAGTTCTTATGTTATGGCTAATATAGATGCTAGTAATAATGTCATGCCTAGAAGCATATGTGAATACTTAATGTTAGATAATCTCGAGGGGGCCTCTATTTCATACGAAATGGATAATTTAATGCAACGAGAAACATTAGACAATGTTAAAAATGCCTCGGTTAAAATTGATAAGTTTGAATTCCTGTGTGATTTTGTTGTTACGGATATGCCTGGAAATCTTGGAGAAATGATTATCTTAGGAAGACCATTCCTTGAAACCATTCATGCCCAAATAGATGTCTTCTAAGAGGAAATTTCATTAGGAATTAGCAAAGATAGAATTAAAATTGGCGTAAATGGAAATCTTCGCTCATCTAACAGTCCAATCAAAAAAGTTTACATGGCAAACACTAGTTAGGAGGAAGAATCCTTTAACCCCCTTGAAATAGGACATGATCTGTTCTCATACGAATCCCCTGCATGTTTCCAATTTGAACAAGATATTGAAAATTATGATACTATTGATCCACATAATGAAACTATCAGACAACCAACCCTTTATTAGAAAAAGGGGTTTAACAAAAAGATTGCATGTATGTAAGCCTGTTCAGGTGTTTTATGATGACGGGAGTGGCGAAGATTGCGGAATGTGGCTTACTTGCAATCCTGATTCAAAATTTTGCTATGGTTATAACGAGGTTTTCGGGAAAAATAAACAGGGAACACTTAGACAATAGGTATGTTTCCGGGATCATGAGAGGCATACTGTGAAAGGAAGTTGTATGGGATTTGCAGACTTTCTTCAAATTCATTACGAGAATCAGAGAATTGATGATACAACTCATGAACGAAGATACTATGAATGGGTTGCTCAAAATTATGATTTTGATAATAATAGGACCCCGTCAACAACAACAGTATCTGACAAATGCCCATATAAAACCAATTATCCAACGCCTGTCCTGATTGACGAATGGGACACAAGGTACCATATCACCCATACAGGGGATACTTCTAATCAAAACATACCTAATAATGACCCTACACCACTTTCACTTGAGCATTCAGAATTAAGAGATAAAGCTAATATAAGCAAGTCTCCGAAGATACAACCATTTAGACCTCGCCCTTGCGATTATTCATTTGATGAATGGCTAAAAGTCAAAATATGGCATACCAACATATACAACTCTGATCGGGAAATCATGTTCAATGAATGGTTTCTAGATAGTTTTGATGTTGAGGAGGAATATGCTAAGGAAATTAGGAATCCATACTCATGAAGATTTGACGAGTACAAACGAGTGTTTGACAATGAGGTTGAAAATTTGTCAAATGAGTACACTCTAAGAGTTGGAAAAAAGGGGTATGTCCTGGATGATTTTTGGGAAAAATGTGAGCAATACCATAAAAAAGTTATCAATTATTGGCACGATGAAGGATTTGAAGAAGAAAAGCTATGGCAAAGTGGAGATGAAAAAACTAACTATGAACTACCTTTTGTGGATATTAAAACTTTTGAAGTAAAAAATATTCCTTTAAAAGGGGCAGAGTTTTCTATGTATAACAAAACATGATGATGATGCCTTGCGTTTAGGTCGAGTGAATGGAGCAAGATTTAAGGCAATGATTAGGAAGGAGCTGAAGGACAAAGGTGTCACCCACAACGAAATGTAGAGTGGGCATGAGTCTAACTTAAAGACTCATTAATAAACAAAAGTGCTTGTCGAGAGACAACCCGTCTTTTAATCAATAAATTTCATTTCTCGTATATTAGTTGGTTTGCATGTCTTACCTTATTTTGCAGGTTCCAGCAGCTAGGAGGCAATTTTTGAGACCGACTCGACCTATAATTATGTGGTAGCTTTGCTGATTTAGCAGTAGTTATGGCGTAACGTAAAAGGTTACGTCGTAGCAAATCTAATTACGACGTAAACCATACAATGGTTGCGCCGTAATCATTAAACTAAATTTTTTACAAAATATACCACATGATTACGGCGCAACCTCCGGAGTTACGCCGTAAACTCTTTCTACAAAACTTCTAAATTAAGTTTTAATACAATGCTAAACCTTGTACATCTAAATGAACTTCGTGGGTATGTTCTCTGGAAACCCTCACGAGACTTCACTCATCCACTTGGGCCACCAAGTGGTTTAAAAGGCTTGTTACATATGCTAAATGCAACCGTGATTCCTACGAAAGTGAGTTAAGTTTGTATTTCTTGTATATTTCTTTTTGAACGATTTTATGCTATTAGTTTGTTTTAGTGATCACAGGGGATATTGAGCTTGCTCAAGATGGAGATTTTTCCGTCAACATATTACATTCCATATGATTAGGAGCAAAGCTCAAGGGAGTTTCTTGTTCTAATTCTACTCTTTTCTATCTATTTCATTTCCTTAATGTACAATAGGGGCATTGTACAAATTAAGTGGGGGGATGGGAGTAGAATTATCACTTGACCTATTCTTGCCTTTGATTTTCTAGTTTTCTTTGAAAATTAATGTCGATTTTAAAATTTTAATAAACTAGAATTAATCTTTGCCGAATGCACATTACCCTTCATTATTACTTGGTGAGGTTTAAGCCTAATGTTCCGTTTCCATCTCATTATACAAAAATCCACCAAAATATTGAGTGTGCCGGTAGTATTTTAGACTTTAGAACTTAGCATATACATCATTTCGAGACCTAATTGATTAGCAGGATTAGATGATTCAAGAAGGCAACATTTAGGAACTCACCCAAATAAGCCTATATGTGTGTGTTTATCGACTTGTTACACTGACTTGTCGACCTCTCATAATAAAAAACCCTTTTGTTGCACTCATCATTAGTGCAAAATACCCCTAGATCACCCTTGTTTAAGCCAATATGTTCTCACCAAATATTATATGTTTCGTTACACCATTTCACCTTAACCAACCCTATAGTCTATATTTATCCTTTTGTTGAAATTTTTGGCTACCTAAGTCCATGGTTCAGGAAAATGGTCTGAAGATTGGCACTTTCATTGACGGCGTATTATTTTGATCATGGAAGACCCCCTTGTATTATGACTTTCGATACTGTTTATCTCAAGTAGAGGGGGGGATGTTTGATATATAAAGGAGTATTGTAAAATAAAAAAGAAAAGAAAAGGTGGTACAACTGTAAGCCACCTAGTGATTAAACTCCTGATGTTGGTAATAAAACCAAGTAAAAAGATGGTGCAACTATAAGCCATCCAATGAAGAATGGGTTAGCACACTTCGTAAGATCTCATTATTAGCTAACCCATTGTGAAGATATGATCGGATTTTCGTGCTCAAAGACTTAGACTATGGATGGACAGTAGCCGGTTATGGATACCTCAGATTATATATGACTATTTGTTTTGTGTTAACATCAATTAAATGTGTATCCTATGTCTATCCTAACCTTTATATCACCCAATAAACATGTGTCATGTCACCCATGTTGCCTTTAAGAATAGTTTAGACCCTAATTCTAACTGGTGCAAATTTGTGTACTTCCCAAGCTTATGATAGAATACATGCTATGACTGTGCAGTTGAGCGATCACCCCGAAAATGAACACTTTGACTAGTTAAGAGTTGAATAATTTTTGATCCCCTTTTCGTGAGTTGTTCGACTTTGATGTTTCTAGCATAAGTCTTTTATAAATTCATTTCTTTGAGTTAAATCAAAGAAATCCTTTTGATAAACTATTCTAACAGGGCAATCGAGTTTCTATAGACACATTGATAAAAGAACAAATGGTGATGCCTTGAGGAAATGCATTTTAGAAGGTCCATACCAACTCACTACTGTCACAATCCCAGCTGGACCTGTAACAGATGATTCTCCAGCAGCTCTAGAACGAACAGCAGTTGAGACACTCTTGAATATGTCTCCTGAAAACAAAGAATATTATCAATCAGAAAAGGAAGCAATTCATTTGCTATTGATTGGAATTGGGGATGAAATCTACTCAAATGTTGATGCTTGCAAGACAGCTCATGACATGTGGATAGCTATTGAAAGGCTATAACAGGGTGAATCTCTTAACATTCAAGATGTTAAGACTAATTTGTTTTGGGAGTTTAGAAAATTCACTTCTCGTGATGGAGAGTCCATAGAGTCATACTACTCTAGGTTTTACAAGATGATGAATGAAATGATAAGAAACAACTTGACAGTTTCTATGATGCAAGTCAACATTTAGTACCTTAACAACTTCAACCAGAATGGTCAAGATTTGTGACAATTGTCAAGCAAAATCATGACTTAGACACAGTGTCATATCATAAGCTCTTTGGCGTTCTGAAATAGTATCAAAAGGAAGTTAATGAAATCCGTGCTGAAAGAATAGCAAAGAATGCTAGCCCATTAGCACTTGTTGCTGTTGCTCAACAATATTCAGATCCTTATTATCAAGCACCAAAATCTCACAAACCATATGCACCAACATCAAAACAATCATCTTCCACCAGATCTAATGCATCTACCAAATTCAAAGGCAAAGAGATAGCCAAACCAATCACAACTCCATTTGAGTCAGCTTTTGAAGAAGACAGTGATCCAGAACAAGCTTAGAGAGTTAAAGATATGCAGAAAATTTGGACTCATTGCAAAGTACTTCAAAAAGATCTACAAACCTACCAACAACAACCTCAAAACTTCTTCAAACTCCAGAAACAAGAATGTGGATACTTCTCCAAGGTATAAGAATGATAATCAGACTAGGCAGTTTGGGAATCAGAGGATAGTAACTGTTGCTAGGGCTAGGGAGACTGTAGGTAGTTAGGTAGTGCAGCAGACTGGGATACAGTGTTTCAATTGTAAAGAATTTGGTCACTTTGCTAAGGAATGCAGGAAACAAAAAAGGGTAAAAGACTACACGTATCAAAAGGAAAAGATGTTGATGTGCAAAAAAGCTGAGAAAGGTGTTCCATTACAAGCAAAGCAAGCTGATTGGCTAGAGGGCACGAATAAGGAGATCGATAAACAAGAACTAGAAGAACATTACAGTTTCATGGCAAAGATTCAGTAAGTCTTACCTCCAGAATCAAATTCAACTGCTGAGCCATTAGAACAGGTACAATACGATGCTGAATATAATGTGTTTGCCAATGAGAGATAGCATTCTGAGCAACCCAAATCCATTAGTAACACATGTTTAGTGGAAAAGGTTAATAGTAATGTCATCCCTGATTTACTAGATATGTGTGATAATGATATTCAGACTGACCAAAATACTGAAGATGAGCGTGTTGCGCTTGCTAATTTAACTGCAAATTTAACACTTGATACTGAAGAGAACAAAAAGATTTTAAAGCAATTAATAAAATCATGAATTAAAGGAGTGAAAATCCAATCTTGAGGAGTCTAATACTACTTTCGATAGTTTCCTAATTGCACTTCAATGTAAACAGACTGAGCTTGATATGTACATGGCCTTTAATGACTGTACAGTTGATTATGACAAACTTGAATGTAAATTAAATGAAACTCTAAGACTATTAGCTCAAAAAGAGATTGACATCAAAGAATGTACTTAAAGCCTATGAAATTTCAGTTGTCAAAGAGAAACATGATGAGTTAGTCAGACAGAGTCTTTTATAAAGTCACATTACGAGGGTCTTGTCAAAGAGAAAACCTAAGGTTATAATAATTTGAAAAAGTAAGGGAAGAAAAAGATATTGACAAAAATGATATCTTAGAAAAGCAATTAAAGTTTTTTTGAATGAAATTGTTTAAAAGGAATCAATCAATTCAGACCATTCATATGTTAGCCCCTAAAGGCTCAACATTTAATGGTAGACCAACTTTTGCAATCATGTACCTCAGAAAGCTCAATATGAACGCATGTTTGTATGAGTCCATATGATACTTTTGATTTGCAACAGATTTACCCCTGATAGGGAAGAGGCATTGACTCTTGAAAAAGAGAGTAAATCAAAATTGGATAAAGACTTAGTAAAACCTTATGATTACACAAAGTAAAATAGTCTTTATGAAAATTTTAAAACTTAGCTTTAGAGGGAAGATCTGATTAGTTGCACATGAAAATTAGAAGTTTAGAAGAAAATGTGGAGAAAATCTTTTGTGAAAACTAAACCAATTTTTTTCAAAAACATCACTTTCTTACCTAATTCAAAATCGATCAGTAAAAGTCAACAAGCTTATAATGTAATGACGAATAACATAAATCATTTTAGAGAACTTGTTGATCAAGCTTGGGAAAAGCATTCTCATGATCATTTTCGTTGCACAACTGCTATGATATGGAATCCTAATTAAACATGTTTGGATGCCTCTTGCCCTAAAGCTGGAACAAAATGATGTTTCACATTTGTTCATGAACTTAAGCAAGAATTCATGCTGATTAAAGTACGTTGCATCTCTTGAAAAAAGATATTGATGTAACCTTGAATTTGATAAAGCAGAATTTTCATAACATGTATGATCTACTGCTACAAGAGTGTGTGTTTATAGATGTTATGTGTTCTTATTTGCATTCTTTATCTGATTTAGATGCTCACACTGAATTGCAATGCTTATATCTTCATAAAGTGAAAGAATGTGAATGTCTTGCACAAAAGCTTTCCTATAGAAATTGAAACTGTTGTTAGTTTTACAAGAAGTTATAAGAGCTTTCGCGATGTTTTGCTAAAATAGAAAACACACTTGATTTATCTTGAACTTTGCTTTACTATATGTCACAGAAAAATGAAAAATGACACAGTTTTCAAGTAAAAAGGTTAAAATGTTATTTCTTAAAAGACGTGAAACATATTTATAATATACAAGATTTTTAAAAAGCTCTATAGCAAGACAAGAACATGCTATAAATGACGTTAAAGAAACTCATTAAGAAAACGCAAAGGAAAGTCTGTGGAATACTAAAAAAAAAAAAAGGTTTTTTGATAAATACCCATCTTTTTTTGGTTGTTCTGACAACCAAATGCTCAAAGGATTCCAAAACCATCACTTTTAGGCAAACCAACTCATTTTTTAGACTCTTTTGAGAGGAAAAGTTTTTCAATGACAAAGTCGGTTCCTAAAACTAATGTGTCAAAGGGTTTAGCAAAACCAGTCACTACACATTATTTTGCACTCAACAACAAGGCAAGCTGTCAGAAAACACAATGTGGGGATTAAAACCATGCATGTATCAAACTGACACTAGGATAACACAAACTAGAGTACCACAGTTTCCTTAAACTTCTAGGAATACTAATCCTCACGTGTCTACCTCTACAAGAGTAATTTACAAAACTAATGTTAGCAGACCACAGCTTAGGAGAACTTAAATGAAAGATAAGGTCGTGCCAAACAATAGTCAAGTGAAGGATAAAAAGACTGAAGTAGACGATCACCTATTGCTTTCTGTATTTCTTAATAAAAACAAAGTCTGTAACTGCGTGTAATGACAGTTTACAATCTAGAACTTCAAATGTTAATGTTGTTTGTGCTACTTGTGGAAAATGTATGTTTAATTCGAATCATGATGCTTGTGTTTCAAAATTCTTGAATGACATGAATGCTAGAACTAAGAAGCCTAAATTAGTGCCTATTAGTACTAGAAAACCCAAAAGTCAAGCGAACAAATGTGTTGCAACACCCCATAAGAAAACAGTTGCATCAGAGTCCATTATCCAAAAATCCAAGAGTTACTATAGGATGTTGTATGAGAAAACTAGTAAGGCATGGAAATGGTGGATAGAACAACAATGCCCATTAGGATATAAATGGGTTCCTAAGACAAAAATGAAATGAGTGCCTAAAGTTAGGAATGAAAATGTGCAAAAGAGAGTTAGTTTTTCTATAGATAATGCATCTACGATAACTAATGTCTTGAAACTCATAAATACTTTAGGATCTAATTTGTCATGTATTCCATCGTCCTCTAATTCTCTTGCGGATTGTTCAACTCATCCTATTCATTTTTGGACTTGGATGGCACAAGCTTTTATGAGGGCAATCTAAAGCCGTTGGGAAATTTTAGTTTGAAAATTATTGGATTACAGTTCATTTTGGCAATGATCAATTTGCTCCAATTCTTGGTTATGGATATTTGGTTCAAGGAAATATCACAATCAAAAGGGTTTATTACGTTGAAGGCCTCAATCACAATCTCTTCTTGGTTGGTCATTTTTGTGATCCGGGATTTAGAGGTTGCTTTTTGGAAATCTACTTGTTTTGTTAGAGATCTTCAGGGATTACGATTTACTCACTGGTAATCATGGATCTGATCTCTCACTAGTACAAAAAGTGGTATTGGTCACACCAAAAATGTGTGACTATATACATATAGTTACACACGCGAAAAGTTTTGTATGTGACAAACGGTCGTGCGGCCGTAGGTCACCTACGGTCACGCATTCGAGTTAGTCACATATAAGAAAGCTTTAGTGTCCGTATCTACGTTTTTTGTGTGACTAAATAGGTACAATTTAGTGACCGTAAACAATGTACAACCAACAAAGCATGTTTTTTTTGTATATTTAGTCACATACAATTAAACATAGAGTGGCCTAAAGTTGTTAATATGGTGACCAATGGTGTTTAAGTGAAGAAAATATGTATTTTGTGTGACTATGTTCATCCAAATGGCCACATGAATTTTATGTTTGCGTGGACCTTTTGTAATATTTAGCCACATTAACGCATATGTGTTTTGGTTTTAGTACATACATACTAGGCATTAAAGTGACCAAAAGCTTTAATAGTGTGACCATATGTTGTTTAAATAGAAGATAATGTGTATTTTGTGTGACTATTGTCATCCAATGGCCTACTATGAATATGAAGGTTTGTGTGTCCTTTTGTAATATTTCAGCCACACAAAGCATCGTTTTTTTTGGTATTTAGTCACAATACAACTAGATAAGTGACCAAAAGTGTTAATAAGTGTTATGTGACCATTATGGTTGTTTTAAATAGAAAAAATGTATTATTATGTGTGACTAATGTTCATCCAATGGCCACATGAATTTTATGTTTGTGTGGCCATTTGTAATATTTAGTCACACAAAGCATGTTTCTTTTGGGTGTTTAGTCACATACAATTAAGCATAAAGTGGCCAAAAGTGTTAATAAGTGTGACCATTATGGCTGTTTAAATTGAAGAAATATGTATTTATTGTGATATTGTTCATCCAATGGTCCATGAATTTTTATGTTAGTGTGGCCTTTTGTAATATTTAGTCACACAAAGCATGTTTGTTTTGGGTATTTAGTCACATTTAATTAACATAAATTTAGCCAAAAGTGTTAATAAGTGTGACCATATGGTGTTTAAAGTGAAGAAATGTATATTTTGTGTGACTATTGATCATCCAATGGCCACATGAATTTTATGTTTGTGTGGCCTTTTGTAATATTTAGTCACACAAAGCATGTTTGTTTTGGGTATTTAGTCACATACAACTAAGCATAAAGTGACCAAAAGTGTTAATAAGTGTGACCATATGCGGTTTAAAGAGAAGAAATGTGTATTTTGTGTAACTATTGATCATCCAATGGCCACATGAATTTTATGTTTGTGTGGCCATTTATAATATTTAGTCACACAAGGCATGCTTCTTTTGGGTGTTTAGTCATATACAATTAAGCATAAAGTGGCCAAAAGTGTTAATAAGTGTGACCATATGGTGTTTAAATTAAAGAAATGTGTATTTTGTGTAACTATTGATCATCCAATGGTCACATGAAATTTATGTTAGTGTGGCCTTTTGTAATATTTAGTCACACAAAGCATGTTTGTTTTGGTTATTTAGTCATATATAATTAAGCATAAAGTAGCCAAAAGTGTTAATAAGTATGACCATATGGTGTTTAAAGTGAAGAAATATGTATTTCGTGTGACTATTGATCATCCAATGGCCACATGAATTTTATGTTTGTGTGGCCTTTTGTAATATTTAGTTACACAAAGCATGTTTTTTGGGTGTTAGTCACATACAATTAAGCATAAAGTGACATAAGTTGTTAATAAGTGAGACCATTGTGTTTAAGGGTGTATAATTGTGTATTTTGTGTGATATTGATCATCCAATGGCCACATAAATTTTTACTGTTTGTGTGGCCTTTTGTAATATTTAGTCACACAAAGCATGTTTGTTTTGGGTATTTAGTCACATACAATTATGACATAAAGTGACCAAAAAGTGGTTTAATAAGTGTGACCATATGGTGTTTAAAGTTGAAGAAATGTGTATTTTTGTGTGACTAATAATCATCCAATCGGCCACATGAATTTTATGTTTGTGTGGCCCTTTGGATATTTAAGTCCACACAAAAGAAATTAGCCATAAAAATGACCAAAATGTGTTAACAAGTGTGACCATATGCATTTTTAGTCACATTTAAGAAATCAATGTATATCAAAACATAATCAATAATTTATGTATCCAATATATATTCATAATACAAATAGAAACTGGAATGTTATAAATGAACCAATTTAAAATTTTAATGTTAGTATATACTAAACTTCCTTAATACAACTAAGGCCTTCTGAACTCCTTTCTTATTAGCTTCCTTTTGCATTGGCACACTAGAGAGTGAAGTTTTTACGCTTTCGTTTGGTACTTTTAGGTGCAGTTATGTTTCACACAGTGATCATTTGTATGGTACTTGGTGGTGTTGCCTGCAGGAAACAAAAGCCGCGTGTATCAAACACTGAATTAAATATGAAGAATTATATATATGTAGGTTCATAAAACACATGTATGTACCTTTGGATAAAAAACAACTTGATTCTTTGGCCATGCAACAAAACCACCTACTGCATCCAAAACTGTTGTGCAACCGTTACTTCCTACATCCGGTATAAATGCTGCATCCACTAGAGATTTATCAATTGACACTTTGTAGCAATCCTTTGGGAGTGCTTTGTTATGAAGCATTATTTTCCCATCACTCTTGTATACGGTACCCTCAGCAATAATAGTTGTTTTCTTTAAGTGCCACAGTCTGCACTTTATTGCCTAAAAAAATGATTTGTTGCATGTATGTATCAGAAATTAATTAAACAAAAGAATATATGAACATGTTGAAATACATACTTGTGGTATTACCGACACATTTTCTTTGGATTGTGAATCTTGACTTGAAGAATCCTTTCAGATTGATCTAGTCGTTCTCTTAGCTCCCACAGATTTAATAGTTTCCTGTATGCGTATAAAACACGGTAAATATATAAGACATGTATGTAGAATTCAAAAAGCACAGGGGGTGTTTTATTAATTACTTACCTTTTTTGCATTTCCTTCTGAATGCTCGCATCATTATGATCACATCCAAGAACAGTTGTTCCGCCCTCCTCATCAGCAGCACTGCATATAGCGAAGAATTATCCACCAGAGGACACATGCAATATAAATTAAGAAATGTGTTGGGATTAAAAGGAGTCTATAGTACTGCTATGATACTACTGCTCGCTAGGTTATGGTTAAGACTGCTGGGTTGTAGACTAAAGAAAATATACCAAGTCAATAGTGCTGCTAGTACAAAATGATAGTAACTCTTGCTAGTGTTAGTTTTGCAAATGTTAGTTTATTAATGTTGCCTGAGTTAAGACTATTAGATATAAGCTATTACGGTTGTGTATGTACGATTTACTTCTTAGATATGCATGTAATTATATTATGAAAAGAATTAGAATTGGAAATGGAAACTTATTGTAAGCCCATTAGTCTCCATGGTGTATAAAAGGAGGTCCTAGGGTAATAGTTCATATGTAAAGCCTGCTATGTATAGGATTAGTGCTGTGCTCTTTAATTAAGTTAATAAAAACTAAATTGTTAACAACATAAAAAAAGTTCTTACATCTAGAGGTGTCAAATTGAGTTGACGTTGACTAGCAACTGCCTCCCTTGTGCACCAATTGATTTTTCATTGTTGGTCACCATTCCTTTGTTTGTGACATCTTGCTAGACAGTACTCTTGATTATAGTTCACTTCCTCGTCTTGTTCATGTCTCTCAGCATCAGTTGACTTTTTAGTAACAAAATTCTTTCATCAGCTGCTTTTAGCTTCGAGGAATATCAAAATATCCTCTAGTATGTCACTCTTACTATCACACGTCCTCTTGCATAACCTCCCTTTTCTTACTAATACAAGTGTCATGGCATCAGTGCCTTGAATCTACCTGCAAAGGTTCCTTCTTTGATCTTGTCCTCAGTTTCTTTCTGCACACACAATATGGGAAATAGGTTATTATACGAAAATGAACATAATAAAAAAATTGCAGTCAAACTTACAAGTTTATCTCCCACTGATCTAATCTTATCATCTTGATATTCTTCGTCTTTGTTTACCCTTCCTTTCAACCACAGGGTACCACGGGTGGGTTCTTCATCTTGTTTAATTTCTTTTTTTTCATCTATAACATCAAATACATACACATGTAAGTTAAACCAAAACTCCATATTTTTGCAAGGCTTTTTCTAATTGAGAGTTGCAAAAATGCGTCCCTCGATCACTAATCAAAGCTTTAGGAACTCTGAATCTTGCAAATAGCCTTCTTAAAAACCTAATTACAACGCGAGCATCGTTTGTAGGAAGAGCTTGAGCTTCCACCCATTTTGAGACGTAATCTACTGCTACTAATATATATTTATTCCCTTTTGAGTTCGGAAAGGGTCCCATAAAATCTAGTCCCCATATATCAAATACGTCACATACCTGAATGTTGTTTTGAGGCATCTCACTTCTTGATGATATGTTTCCTGATCTCTGACATGCATCGCACTTCATCACATAATCCTTAGCATCCTTAAAAATGCTAGGCCAATAGAATCCAGATTCGTAGACTTTCCTTCCAGTAATTGACGCACTATGATGTCCTCCAGTTGGTCTAGAATGACAATGTGCCAAGATTTCAAAGATTTCGTTCCCAGCAACACATCTTCTCATTACATTGTCCGAGCATAGCTTGAACGCATACGATTCGTCCCAAAAATAATACTTAACTTGAGAGAAAAATCTCCTTCTCTTTTCAGGCGTCCAATTCAGAGGTGTGATCTTTCCAACGATATAGTTAATATAATCAGCATACCATGGTTCATCATTATTGAGCTCCGCTTTCAATATCATGAGATGCTCTTCGAGAAATTCATCGATTATTTCCTCTTCTGCGAAGGTTCCTAAATCTGGGTTCTCAAGTCTTGACAAATGACTTACAGCCAAATTCTCTGCCCCTTTTTTATCCTTAATCTCAATGTCAAATCCTTAGAGAAGTAGAACCCACCTAATAAGTCTTGGTTTCGCGTCTTCTTTGCTGAACAAATACTTCAAAGCAGAATGATCAGTGTAAACCACATTTTTTAATAAGACACGATACTGACGAAACTTATCAAAAGACAAAACAACTGCGAGAAGTTCTTTTTCGGTTGTGGTATAATGTTCTTGGGCATTATTTAAAGTTTTGCTTGCATAATAAATCGGCTTGAATTTTCCATTAATTTGTTGCCCCAAAACTGCTCCAACAGCGAAATCACTAGCGTTATACATTAATTCAAATGGCTCATTTCAATCGGGAGATATGATGATAGGCGCGGTGGTCAGTTTTTCTTTTAAAATGTTGAACGCCTTTTTGCAGTCATCAGAAAAATCGTACTTCGCGTCTTTAATCAAAAGCTGGGTCATCGGTTTAGATATCATTGAGAAGTCTTTTATGAACCTTCGGTAAAATCCAGCATGCCCCAGAAAACTTCTATCTCCTTTTACGTTAGTCGGGTATGGTAATTTAGCTATCACATCGATTTTGGCTTTATCAACTTCGATTCCCTAAGGGAGGTCACTCCAATTTACAAACTTTAAACCTAGCATACTATGCTTTATCCTTAGTCTTTAGCTCGTACTCTTGACTTTCTCTTGTGAATATGTTGTAGTGATCATTGACTTCTTGGATTGAGCTTGTTCCTTGAACTTGTATTTGACATAGTGATCTTGAGCATCTTGAGATCATCAACCAAGCACAATCTCTACGCCATCTTGTAACTTTGCCACCTTGTGGACTTGCGACTTCTGGACCGACATGCTCATACCATTCTTGAAAAGCTTTAATGTTGCATCTTTCTTGAAATTCTTTAACTTTAACACTTTGACACTTCTAGAAAGATGTGTGGTATCAGAGTAGCGGAAGTCTTGAAACATGTACTTGAGCTTTCATGATGACTTTATGTTTGTCGGTCGGGTATGAGCATGTGGTTATGGATCTTGTGAGCCAGCTGGAATCAGGAACCTCCACCACCATTTTACATAGCCTGCATAAAACAGTTAGCAATAAAGCAGGGGGACGAATATGGCTTTGTCATTCGTCCAGGTTTGGTTGGAGAAACCATCGGATCCGTGAGGATCGACCTGTGATCAGATAGATTCAATTTAAGAAGAATCTTCTTGACAGGATTTCCAGCTGAAGTATTGAATCTTTCTAACACATAAGTATTAGATTCATCGTACTCAGCATGTTCTCATTATCGGAACGTCTCAAAGCAGACAGCACGATAAGAGTGAACCAGTGAGTTACTATCTCACCGATTGATATAGAAAATTGATTTGAAAATCAATCGGTGTATCACTTACAAAATTGTTTTTGTGACACACCGAGAGTGTTTATCATTTCAAAAATTCATTAACAACCGTTGATCCATTTCCTGGAACAAGTTTGATTCTTATAGAATCGCACCATCGTTTCTTTCCAGTTGTCACAAGTTTGATTCATAAAGAATCGCACAAGTTACCTACCATGAGCTTGTTTGATGTTGACTCAAGCAGGATTTCCATCTTCATTGTGAATGAATTCACTCTGATGTTCTGGCAAAATCACAAGGATAATGCGAAGGACTCTTAAAATGTATCTTGTAATTCACATTGTGTGACTTAGCAAGTATAATTTGACAAGTGTCCTAATGAGATTTATGGATGATCTCTTTTGGCTCTAGACTCAATAGTGCACTTTGATTTTAGTGATCGGAGGCTGGAGCTGAGTGCCACCTTTTCAATATCAACTAACTCGGAGTGAGAGAGTCAATAGAAATGAGTGTATCTCCGTGAGTTTTGAAACAAAGTCTTTCTGACTTTGAGTAGCTGGGAGGGGTTTGTGCTTAGCGTCACTGGGTCCATGACTGTCTTCAATGTCAGACAACACCTGAGTGTTTCTGACAGCATATGTATTGACCCGGTTTCTGCCTAAGTGTATGGAGGGCTTCTTTATTTTCACCCTTTATCCTTACATTTCTTTTTCATTCTTCAACCCCTTCAATGCATACCGAGACTTCATAACTAACACCTTGTTGGGTTTGTTCTAGTGTTAGCTCCATCTCAGTCGGCATTATTCCCAATTCTCACTTTTTCTCCTTTTTAATCATACCTAAGGACTTCTACACTAACTAGTGGATATCCCTGGGTAGATCCCTCCGGTTCTGGCTGGATCATGGGATCTGAAAACCTAAGCCTAACCGCCTTATAACTTCATAAATTTAAGAACATGGTCAGTCTTTTGGGTATTTCATCACAATCCTTCCAAAAACATTGAAAATTTCAATCAAAGTGTTTGATATAAATATCAAAAGATTTACACTTTGAGAGTTTTTCATTATCACTAAAAGCTCCCCCTTAACATGTGCATCGTAATCGTAGTACATGCTAGGTATGGAGTGCATTGAGTCTATTTTATTTGATCACTTCTGTCAATATTTATTAAGTCCGGGTTAATCACATTTTCTCCCCTTATCCAAAATGTTAATCCCTTGATATTTTGGATATCAATTGATTAACCGTTCGGGGACAAAATGAGATATGATAGCAGATTGGAACATGTTATTGCTCCCCCTCAACTTTTGAGGGTTTATAAGATGATGCCGAGTACAATTATTTGAAAATTTTGAATTTACTTCTTGTACCCCAAATCTGAGCTCAATTAGTGAATTATTCCTTTCTTTAAACAAGAGCTCGTTGTTAGTTTGGAAGTCATAAATGAATGCCCTCATCTCCTCGTGTTCTCGTTTTCCTTCGTCAATGAACTTGTTTAACATCTCCTCCATTGTCAGGCTTCTTTCAGGGTAGTTAAAATGATATGGACGGAGTCTGGATTCTGTTCTTGAAAAGTAAGACATGATGCAAAGTAAAGCTATTCTAGAAAAATAGATTTGTAAAGAAAATAATTAATACTCCGTATTCAAAGAGGCGAATATGTCGTATAACCGATCAGAGTGGATACGCCATATCTAATGGACGTAGATACGCCGTATCGTACTAACAAAATAGGAAAACGATTAAAACAAACAATTAAATACGCAGAATAATATACTAATCTAAATTACACTAATCCTAAGGGTTAGATCTAATAATATGTTAAAAACCAAAATATTAAATAAAAACCAAGATTAATTTTTACTCCTCGGCAACGGCGCCAAAAAATTGATGTGCTGTCAATGTATGGTATATTTAAGATGATTCAAGTTTTAAATTTATATTTTGCCGACAAAACCAAAAACAACACTTTAACGGGCAGTGTACCTGATCGGTAGTAGTTTCGTAGAAAGTAGGGTGTCGAACACTTGAAAGGCAGGTTAATCTATCAATTTAATTAATATCTTGGTTATCTAATCTATGTTAATTCTATTTTATTCTAAACCTATGTTAAACCTATGTCAGTCTAAATCCTAATTCAAACGGGAAAATAGGGGTTTACAGCCTGAGAGACTGGCACGGTTTGGTTGGTGTTTATAATTAATTCAAGGCACTTTAACCCACGTAAGCTAATTAACAAAATATGAAAGAGCGGTCAAACCTTATATAAGAAAACTGTATTAACCATTATTAATCCGATTAGAACGTTGGTTTGTTTATTTAGTGCAATGATTTCTTCTCTCGAGGTAGCATATCATTCGTAAGACCTTAGGCGTTACCATCATCTTAAGACTATACACATAAGTCTGTCACAATAAAGCATCAAGCATTTTAAAGATCCTTATTTGCTGATTATAATCTATCTTAAGGATTAAAGCAATGGTGATCTTGTTAAACCCTAGCTTATAGATACTTTCCCACTTACCGCTTAATGGCAATTTATACACTAGTAGTCTACTTGTCCAACTATCTAATGGAATCAGAACGTTACTTGTTGAATTATCTAGGTGCTTACTAGTCTATACGATCATAAATCATGGCTATATCCAATTAAAAATAGTTAAGCCGATGCGTATCCTAGACATAGACTTAGAAGGACAATATTTATGTAACTATTATTCTAGATGTATAAATTACTATATGGAGAGCTATCCCAGAATCTAGATCTACTTGGTCTGCTTCACTAGATCCAGTTGAATGATAGGTTGCATACAAAAGTGCGTAAACAAGTTTAAATTGATAAACATAAACAAGCACTCAACGATAAATCAAGAGATCGTGATAAACAAATACCAAACATTCAGATCTTCATAATAAATGGCTAATACTTGAAGGTATTAGCCTTCAAACGTCATAATAAATACAAGAGCAATTATTTAGACAGGTAAACTAACCGAGTTAACGAATGATACCAAAAACTAAACGATTACTAAAGTATATGGAATTACACGTTGTCTCCTATGGAATTGATAGCGTTGCTCGACCTCTTCTGCTCTTTTTCTCTTCTGAAAATCGACTTTTGTGGTTTAGGTATCGAGAATATGATTTAGCACACTTAAAACTCGTTTTTGAGTTTTCTATTTATAAGGTCTGGAAGTCGGTTGGATACGGTGTATCCAAGAGTTGGATACGGCGTATTGGGGATTTCTTGGAGTAGGGACCACGCTTGATATCTTCCAGAATATTATATTGATTCCATATCTTGAATACAGCGTATTAATTCTCTTTTTGTGGATACGACGTATTGATCTTTATTCCTCTGTGGTCTTTGGTGAGTGCAGGCACGGATATGCCGTATCTTCCTTGATGGATACGGTGTATTGGTCTTCAGAATAGTAATCTTCAAAATATCTTCATTTAAGCTCCAGAATGCGCGCCTTTTGCTAACTTTCACCAATTACTCCATAATTACTGCAATTCTCAAATATAAACGATTAAGTAACAATTCTTTGCAATAACTATACAAAATGGGTTAATAACATAGGATAAATGATGCTATAAAATAGACGTTATTTTATGTCATCAAATAGACATGGGATACACATTTAATGGTTGTTAATATAAAAACACAAAACGAATAGTCAAGTAAAAGTCTAAGGTGTCCATTACGAGCTACTGTCCACCCATAGTCCAAGTCATTTGGTGCGAAAATCTGATCATATCGTCACAATAGGTTAGCTAATAATGAGATGTTGCGGAGCGTGCTAACCTATTCTTTACTCATTGGATGTCTTATAGTTGCACCATCCTCCAAAACACTAGGTGACTTATAGTTGCACCACCTTTATATTTGTTGGTTTTATAACACGTAACCAACATCAGGAGTTATTCACTAAAGTGGCTTATAGTTGCACCACTTTTTTATTTATATTTTTTACTTGTCTCCTGTACATAATAATACACCCCCACTTGAGATAAACAGTATCGAAAGTGATAGAACCAGGGGGGTCTTTATATGATCAATAATATGTCATCAGTAATAGTGCCAATCTTTGAATTTCATTTTCCTGAACCATGGACTTAGGTAGCCATCAATTTCAACACATAGATATTTATAGACTACTATGTAGGCTAAGGTGAAATGGTGAAACGAAACATATATAATGGGGTAAAAACATAGATTGGATCAACATGGGTAATCTAGGGGTATCTTGCACGAATAATGAGTGCAACGAAAAGGTTTTATCATGGGAGGTCGACAGGTCAGAGTAACAAGTCGATAAACACACACATATATAGGCTATTTGGGTGAATTTTTAAATGTTGCCTTCTTGAACTATCTATTCCGGCTAATCAATTAGGTCTCGAAATAATGTACATGCCAAGTTCTAAAGTCTACAATACTACCGGCACACTCAATATTTTGGTATTTTTTGAATAATATGATGGTGACGGATTATTAGGCTTAATCTACCAAGTAATAATAAAGGTAAGTGCCTTTCGGCAAAGATTAATTATAGTTATTTAAGAAAAACATGTCAACATTTTTAAAATTGGCATAATTTTCAAAGAAAACTAGAAAATCGAAGGTAAAACATATGTTAAGTATTAATTCTACTCCCATCCCCCCCACTTAAATTGTACAATATCCCTATTGTACATTAAGGAAATTAGGAAATTAAAAAGAAGAGTAGAATTGGACAAGAAAAACTCCTGGAGCATTGCTTCAAGATTTGATATTGGCAAAAATCTTTAAGATTATTTCAGTCTTCGAGCAAACTCTTTATCCCAGGTGATCACAAAAACAAACCAAAGCATAAAATCGTTCTACAAGAATTATGAAGTGTACAGGAAATACAAACCTAACTCACTTTCGTAGGAATCACGGTTTCATTTAGCATATGTAACAAGCCTTTTAAACCACTTGACGGCCCACTTTAAAAGGAGGTTACGGCGTAACCTTGGTGGTTACGCCGTAATCATGTGGGTATAAAAATTTTAAGTTTTTAAAGTGTTATGGCGTAACCATGAAATGGATTACGTCGTAACTGAAATGGTTACGACGTAAACTTTAGTTGTTACGCCATAACTGCTGCAGATTTAAAAAATTTACCACATGATTATGGGTCGAACCGGTCTCGATAAATGCCTCCTAGCTGCTGGATCCTCTAAGGTGGTGTTTGTTTTTCATAAAGAGCCTCTTAATAGTCTCTTAATCTGACTCATTCAGACGCGCTTAGACATTTAGCTCATTAAGAGCGTTTGTTTTGTTTCTCTCGTTCAGACGCGGTCAGAGGCTGAAACATCTTAACCAACTAGATATGGATGGGGTGTCTTGATGCCTCTTAATGCCTCTTCACTCTTTATTCTTTTCTTTTCTTTAGTTTTTTTTGGTTTGTTTTTTCTCTTTGTTTTATGAGATATTTTTTTCTCTTCTTTTAATATTGATATTCCGTTAATGAAAATTAATCTTTTTTTTTGTTAAATAAATAATGCTCAAAATACTAATGATGAAGATGCTTAAACATTTTAAAGTTTTTCAAACAATAGTAATATATAACTAGTTTGTGAAATTGAATTGTGACCCGTGTAATTTGTACGTGAGCTTAAATTTTTCATTAATAAGTATTTTAATTGTAAATTGACAATCTTAAGTATACCATCAAATTTTATTTTTCGCAATCTTATGATTGTAAAGTTAAATTTTAATTTTATTTTGAATGTTTTTTAAAACATCTTATTCTCACGTTGCACAACTATGTTAATTTTATGACTAAAATGCTCTATATAATTTTTAAACATGTTTATGTTTCGTAAGAATAAAACTG
This sequence comes from Tanacetum coccineum, assembly GCA_026074375.1. NCBI lineage: Eukaryota > Viridiplantae > Streptophyta > Magnoliopsida > Asterales > Asteraceae > Tanacetum > Tanacetum coccineum. The sequence continues at coordinate 40,902 of BQNB010029171.1, forward strand.
ATTTTAAGAATATATTGATTTTAAGAATAGATCGATTTGTACTTTTATCGTTCAAACATTTAAAAAGTAAAAAACAAGCAATATCATTTTATTCAGATTCAAACATTTACGCATCAGATTCAGATTCAGATGTGCGAATCAGATTCAGATTCAGAGCCTCTTAATAAACAAACAGCACCTAAAATAAAGTTGAAAACATACAAACCAACTAATATGCAGAATGAAAGATAGTCATGGGGTGCCTCCCATAAAGCGCTTGTTTTTGTTTGAGTCACGAGCTTGACTCCACCCTTATTTGCCAAGTAATAAGGTGTTCCTTCCCTCACTTGAGAAAATTAAGTGCGAGTGAGAGTAGCAACGAACACCATGATTTGCTACTGGGTAGGGTAATGACAAATTAGAACCATACTGCTGCTAAAATTTCATTTCCCTTGATGATTGGCTCACTTGGTGTGGTAATTTCCGAATAAAGGTCTCATAATCATATATCTTTATAACAGGGTTATCATATTGCTTTTTGGCAACCTTTGTAATATTAGAAAATTTCTCCTCGAATTTGTTTAATTGCTTGTTAGACATATGATTTGTAGCCGATGCTACATAATCATCGTCAGGTGGTATGATGTGAACCATTTGAGGGGTCAAAAGTTGAACTACGATATCATTTAGAGGAATATCATAATATTGTTTCTTTCCCCTTACAATTTTATCCTTATCATGGACTAGTCCCAGCACTACTGGTTCAAGGTTGGGTAAAGTTTGTACGGTAGGTGTTAGAAATTGCCTCAGCCTTTCTATATCCTTGCTTGTAATATCCCAACCGATATCCATGTCCCCTTTATCTTCTTGAGCTTCCGCAATATGAATTTTCTCAAGATTTCCAATCATACGAATGATTTTGCGAGTTTTGTAAGGGCTACCCATTTGTTCCTTCAAATGTCCTACAAACGGCATAGGTGATAAGTCACGAGGAACCGGCTCCTTCATGTTTTCCTTACCCATTGTCGTTATTGCCTTAACTTTTTCTCCTGTATAAGTGAGGACTTTATGGGTTAATTGATAAGCTTTTTCCTGTAGGTTCTTTGTTGTTGTTTTAAGTGCCCTTATGTTCGATTCTGTGTTTTCAAGGATCTTCTTCATCCTTTCATCATCCGCGGTCTGTTTTTTAATTGTGTCTTTGCAAAATTTGATGATGGTTTCTTCCAATGATTCCATATTGTTGATCCCAAACCTAGATCGATTCCTTAGGTTGTCTAAGGTTAAATTACCTTGGATAAATCCAAAAAAACGTATTGTAGAAACTTTCTATGTATATTAAAGTGTATGCGGAATCTACACCTTAATACTCTAGAAGTAAAATCAATGAAACAGTAATCTTGAACAACAAAGATATAACCAAACGCTCCAATATTATTAGATCAATAATACGAGTACTCTTAACTTAGTACTGGGGTTTACAACCTTGAAGCTTTTCTTAACCGACTTTGACAACTATGAAAACTGATAATAATGTGATTGTGTGTTTTTATGATCATTCAACTAATGCGCTAGAGCCTCCTTTTATAGACTAAGGAGTCCTAGTCGGCTTACAATACATTCCTAAGATATCTCAATCTTTTCTAAACACAAACGTAATCTTCTAAATAAATACTTTATGTATATCTTGTACATAAATATCTTAACACTTATCTTCACACGTATTCTTGTTCTCCAAACAATCTTTACCTCTTTAATTCGTCTTTATCCTCTTGACAGTAGAAAGTCTTCAAACAGTTGTAATCTTTCCACCAACAGCATTAATAAACATAAGCAATAGTAACATTAGTACTAGCAGTAAACATATATACTAACAGTAATAACTTGTACTAGCAGTCTTAACTTTTACTACTAGCAGCACTAACTACTTAGCTTATATTTTAGTCTTCAACACT
>BQNB010029172.1:0-31431 GCA_026074375.1 Tanacetum coccineum
TCTTGTGAGCAAGAAAAAAGCTAAAAGGCATCTCACCCACCTAAACCTGTTCCAAATTCTAAGCAGAGGTTACACCTTCTCCATATGGATTTGTGTGGTCCGATGAGATTTAAAAGTATCAATGAAAAGTGATATGTTCAGGTGATAGTGGATGATTACTCTCATTATAATTTAGGTACACTTTCTCAGATCAAAAGATGAAGCACCAGAGGAGATTAAAACTTTTCTGAAGAAATTTACAGTTCTTAGCAAGCTTCAATCATTGTAAGAACAAATAATGACACGAAATTCAAAAATCAAGTGCTTAAAGAATACTTTGATAGTGTTGGCATCTCTCACCAAGCGTCTTCTGTCAGAACACCTCAACAAAATGGAGTCGTGAAACGAAGAAATCGTACGTTAGTAAAGGCTACTAGAACAATGCTGATTTTTTCATGTGCTCCATTATTCTTATGGGCTGAAGCAATTGCTACTGCGTGCTATACTCAAAACCGCTTCATCATTCACCAATGATTTGGAAAAAACACCATATAAGCTTATTAATGGCAGAAAACTGAATATCTCCTTTCTTCATGTAATCGGGGCTCTCTGTTATCCCAAGAATGATCGTGAAGACAATTGGGAAGCTTAGTGCAAAAGGTGATATTAGCTTTTTCATTGGTTATTTTGCAAATTCCTGTTCTTACAGAGTATACAACCGAAGGACAAAGAAAATCATGAAGACGATAAAAGTCACTTTTAATGAGCTTTCAGCAATGGCTTTTGAACAACGCAGTTCAAAACCTGGGCTTCAAGGGATGACTTATGGATAAATCAGTTCAGGACTCGATCTTACTTATGCTCCGTCAACAATAACATCTCAAAAACCAACTGAACGTGAATTGGATTTATTGTTCGAAGCTATGTATGATGATTATATTGGTGGTCAACCGTCAACTGCTCCAAGAACTAATCCTGCTGCTCCAGCGCCTCAAGTTCTTCAGATTCCAATGACATCTACAACAACAACAGACACAACACCGACACCAACAAATTCATCTCCACAAGCTATAGTCATTCCAATCACTTCACATGATGTTGACGAGCTTAAACCAGAACAACAACATGTTCAGCAACAAGATGATCAAGCTCAACTCCAAACTGAAACTGTTGCTGATAATGTTCTGAATGCTATGCTCGATGGGAATAGGTTTGTAAATCCATTTGCTCCGCTAACCACAAGTGATGCTGACTCATCATCTTCACAATATGTGGATCTATTGAACATGCATACGTTTTATCAACAATACCCTCATGAATATCAGTGGACTAAGGATCACCCTCTGGAACAAGTGATAGGAGAACCTTCACGACCAGTTTTGACAAGAAATCGGTTACGAACAGGTGGTGACATGTGCATCTACGCCTTGACTGTGAGCACTATGGAACCAAGAAATGTCAAAGAGGCTATGACCGACCCTGTATGGATTGATTCAATGCAAGAAGAGCTTCTCCAGTTCAAAAGGCTTGATGTATGGGTGTGAGTTCCTCCTCTAGATAACATAAAACCTCTTACTTTGATATGGTTATTCAAAAACAAGCATGATGAAGAGAACACGGTCATCAGAAACAAGACTCGTCTGGTTGTGAGAAGGTACCGTCAAGAGGAAGGAATAGATTTTGAAGAATCCTTCGCTTCGGTTGCTAGGATAGAAGCTATCAGGATATTTTTAGCCTACGCTTCACACAAATCGTTCACTGTATTCCAAATGGACGTGAAAACTACTTTCTTGCATGGTACTTTAAAAGAAGACGTGTACGTGTGTCAACCTGAAGGTTTCATCGATGCTGATCATCCAACCCATGTCTACAAACTAAAGAAGGCTCTCTATGGGTTAAAGCAAGCATCGGGAGCATGGTACGATAAATTGTCAAAGTTTCTCCAACAGAATTACTTCAACAAAGGCACTATTGATCCTACGCTGTTTATAAGGCACTTCATCGATGACAAATTAGTGGTACAAGTTTATGTAGATGATATTATCTTTGGTTCTACAAACCCTAGGTATACCCAATTATTTGTTGACCTTATGAAAAGCCGCTTTAAAATGTCAATGATGGGGGGGAATGACGTTTTTCCTTGGTTTACAAGTTAACTAATCACCCTGTGGCATCTTCATAAACTAGTCCAACTATGTGTTAGAAATCCTTAAAAAATATAGAATGGAAACTTATGATCCCATTGGTACTCCAATGGAGATCAAAGATAAGCGTGACCTTGACAAGAATGGGACTCCCGTCGGTGCTACAAAATATCGAAGCATGATCGGTGCCCTAATGTATCTTACGTCAAGCAAACCAGACATTGTACATGCTACTTGTTTATGTGCTCGGTACCAAGCTTAGCTAACCGAGAAGCGCCTCAAGGAGGTTAAAAGGATCTTTCGTTACCTCCAGGGAACCATCAATATGGGACTCTGGTATACGAAGGATTCTGGTTTTGAACTAACTGGATTTTTAGATGCTGATTATGCGGGTTGTCAAGACTCCTTCAAGAGTACTTTTGGTGGAACACAATTCTTAGGCAAAAAGCTAGTGGGCTGGTCATAGAAGAAACAAGATTGTACTGCGCTGTCAACCGCGGAAGCTGATGACATCAAATAACGTTACTTTTATAGCATCATTTATCCCATGTAAATAGCCCATTTTGTATAATTATTGCAAATAATTGTTACTTAATCATTTGTATTTGAGAATTGCAGTAATTATGAAGTACTTGGTGAAGATTAGCTAAAAGGCACGCATTCTGGAGCTTAAATGAAGAAATTGATTCTGACATCCAATACGCCGTATCCATCAAGGAAGATACGGAGTATCTATGCTGTCACTTCACTAAAGACCACGAAGGAACAAGATTCAGTACGCCGTATCCAGAAGAAGTCTATACGCCATATTCAAGATATAGTAATAAAATATTCTAGAAGATATCGAACGTGGTCCCTACTCCGAGAAACCCCCAATACGCCATATTGACCTCAGTCAATATACCGTATCGACCAAATTCCAGACCTTATAAATAGAAAACCTAAAAACGGGTTTTTAGTGTGCTAAATCATATTTTTGATACCTTAACCATAAAAGTCAATTTTCAGAGGAGAAGAAGAGCAGAAGAGGTCGAGCATAGTAACTAATTCCATAGGAAACACCTTGTAATCTCCTATACTCTTGTAATCATTCAGTTTTTGGTATCATTCGTTAACTTGGTTAGTTTACCTTGGCTAAATTATTACTCTTGTATTGATTATGATGTTTGAAGGCTAATACCTTTGGGTATTAGCCATTATTATGAAGATTTGAATGTTTGGTTTTGTTTATATCGATTGCTTAATTTATCATTGATTGCTTGTTTATCAGTTTATACTTATTTACGTGATTTTGTATGCGGCCTATCATTCAACTAGATCTAGTGATACGGACCAAATAATCTAGATGCCGAGATGGCTCTCCATATAGTAATTTATACATCTAAACCAATAGGATCACAAATAATGACTTATCTTTTCCTTTAGATTGCGAGCTTAGTTGGACCGGCAGGTATAACAACTCGTATTTTTCATCAATTTAATTATCCATCTATTAAATTAGATGCACTGTAATATCCATCTATTATATATATATCACCTTTTTATAGGGAAAATTTTTGCTTTATCTCATTATGCAACGTAACTTGCATCTCTAAATTAAACGAGCTCACACAACCTCTACCAATGCCATCTATATCTATGTTTATATCATGTAAAAATCCTAATATGTCAAGTCTATATCTTAATATCATTTTTACCAAGTACATTAATCATTTAATGTACTTTTCAAAACGTTATATCAAAACAAGCATTAAACGTTAACGTTTACATCTAAACCCTAATTATATGTAATGTATACATATAAAATGAATGTGCAAGCCTTTCAAGCATGTGTACAAGTGTACAATGCACAACATTTGAATTACATTTTTTCCTCCAAGTTAATGTACAACACATTATAGCTCAAAGTACAAATCAACATTACATGAATTCCAATAAGCTCATTTTCCACCGTTTTCATTCTAGATTTCTTACAACCACTCTAGCACAAGGTACAATACATAATGCATGACTTCTAAACCCTAAAATTAAACCCTAAGTCATTTTAAACCCTAATCTAAAACCCTAAACCCTAAAACCCTAATTTTACTTTAAACCTAAAACTAAACCCTAAACCTTAAAACTAAGCCCAAAACCTTAATCCTAAACCTTAATCCTTAATCCTAACCCTAATCCTAACACTAAACCTTAATCCTAAACCTAAACTATCACTAATCATGTTAGCCTTAAAATATTGAGTCGAACAATGGAAGTTCGTTCATTAATTATATTAGGTCTCGGTCATTAATTAATATACGTTGTAATAGGCTAGACAGGTAAACGGGCTCTTAAATGTAAGCTAACCGGTCACGTGTATCGGGCGAAAGCCCAAGTAATCCCGAGCCCGGCCCGTAGAATTACTAAAGGCATGAAAGCCTTTTAGTTTGGATACATATGCACCTCACCAAGGAAGGTGAGGTGGGTTGGTCATTTGTAACTTACACATTTCCAAGTAAACAATCTCATTCTCTCACTTTCTCTCTCTAGTTTCTCTCTCTACAATTCTTATCATCATCCAATCTTACTTTTCTTGTTCAATTCATGTGATCATAATATGAAGTGAAGTGATTATTTGGATTTTGACATTTGGTATCACTCGCCACGGGTGGGTTTAGTGATAAGTTATGGTTATGTAGTTTTAGCTTATTGGTTACGGCTTATTTGTGGTGAAGTGCTAATCGGCTTTTTTTTCTTCATTGTTACTGTTTTTGAAAATAAAAATGTGACTTACTTTTTTGGTTTGGGCTTCGATAGTAACTTGCATTTGGGGCTCAAAATAAACAAAAACGTGGCCAACATTTAACTATTGTTGTTAGTTTATGTTTTTGGTTTTGCTCATCAAAAGTGTTCACGCACTTATTTGGGTTCAACAAAGTTGTTACTTTCATAGCTTTTTAGTGCTTATATTCATAGCTTATTGGGGTTCTCGAGCTTATCTTCCAGCTGATTTCAAAGCTTCTTTTGGTTAGCTTATTTTCATCTTATATCAAGCCTATTGAGGTCACGGTTTCTTCTAAAACCATATCTAACGTGTTCTTCACAAGTTTTCATGGCTTATTCCAAAGGCTTAACAGCTTATTTTAGAGCTTATTAAAGCTTGTTGAGTTGTTTTGTGGTCCACGGTTGATACAAGTCAAGAGACTCAGATCCATAATTTCTGGAAAGTAGGATGATTAGTTTTTGTTGTTTTCTAAAGAAGACAAAAGAAAGGACAAGGGTACAGTGTTTTTTGTAAGCTGGATCAGATACAAACAAAAAGCACCAACGAAGCGAAACATGTATGCAGGGTTAAGTTCTTGAGCGAAATATGCATTGCAATTGTTAATCGAAATATGTTTAACCAGTCTAAGCGAAACATGTATGCAGGGCTACGTTATTGAGCGAAATATGTATAACATATTAAGCGAAATATGACAAGGATTATTCGAGCGAAACATTACATTTACTAGAAAGAAACTCTGCTAAATTTTTTATAACTCGAGCGAAACATGTATTCCAGCTTCATTGAGCGAAACATGAAAATATCTAGCAGTTAAACACGTTCTTTTCGAGTTGTTTTGGTTTTTCGGTTTTGAGTGTCGTTCAAACACGGGACTTAAGACTTATACCATCGTGATCGTGACATCTTTTCGATCAATGTGGTGTATTTACTTGCTATCGACAATAACCGTATGAGCTTATAAATCAAACCGAATCAAACGAATATAAAACGTTTTTTTTTTAAAACGAAGAAGATATAAATAGGAAGGAACGTGTGTTTTTATACACATAATTTTAATTTTACACTTTTGGCCCCTCGACTTCTAACAATTTTCATTTCTTACATTTAGATTTTAATTTGTTTACTATTAAACCTTTATTTCTTAAGTAAAATTAAATATAACCTTTTACTTTCAAAATTTTTCACTTTTAACTTTTAATTTTTGTTATTTTTTTGGTTTTACATTTTTAGTTTTCAAATTTTTACTTTTAGCCCTTTTGTTGTAAGAAATTTCACCGTTCATCGTTTTAAGCTCACTAATCGTTACAAAAGCTCCCGGACTTCAATTTCAATAATGATTTCAACAACAATTAATCATTATTTCACGGTTTTTTCTTGATTTTGTAAAATCCCGTAAAAGATTCCATTTCTTTTCACGGTTTAAATCATAGATTTGTAAAATCCCATGAACGTTAATTGATTTCAATCCACAACAACAATCACTTTACCTGCTTAAGATCCTACAAATCATTTTCACTTCACAATTTTTGGTAAAATGGAAACGAAAGATACTTTATCTTTGTGTTCTAATTCGAAAGAATAACAAATGCAATAAATTCAAGACAAAGCAAAAGAAAGTTGCATGGTATCTTTTCAACAACTTCATTCACACCTCAAGCTTCTTTCAAACAACAACTTAAATGGAACTCGAACCGAGTCTAGATTCAAACGTGCATTTGCAACACTCTTTGGTCAAGATGTTAAAGCCTTTATAGACATAATGTTCCTAAACATGGATCAATTAGAAAAGCAACTTGACAAAGAAGATTTTCAAGAGATTGGATCCATGGCTTCTTTTAAAGTACTCGAGACACAGTTTAAGATGTTCATCAAGTCACGGATGTATATGGATGATGAATATGTTGTAATGACACGCAACTACTTTCTACAATACACTCAACTCGAGATTCCAGAATTCCGTGACACACTGATCCAACACACGGAATCTGTTAAGAAATCGATTGATGTAAGAGCAAAGCATAAACAAGAGTATAACAGCTGGGTGAATGAAAGACAAATGCAGACAACAGAGGAAAAGGTTGATTCGAGAAAATTATTAGATGCTAGCCTGGTTGATACAGAAAGCAGTAGGACATCATTAAAAGAGCAAGATACAAGCAGCAAATCAGGGAATGATGCACATGCTGATGATGCAGATATCAGACCCATATATGATGAAGAGCCAATAGTTGAGGTACACACAACTGCTGAAATCAATATCTTTGCTACTGGACAATAGCATACTGAGCAACCTGAATTTAATAATGAAGGAGAGGTTGACCAGAATGTTGAACAATGTCATGACACATGTCCTTTGCCTGCTACATTAACTGATAACCAGACAATTAAACTCTCAAATTAATCTCTTGAATCTAAAAATATTCGTCTCAAAAAGACCGTTGCCCAATTTCAAAAATATTTTTTAAGAATGGAAGCACATTGTGTTAATCTTGAACTTAAATATCAAAATCAAGCTTTAAAAGAAGGGCAACATGGTTAATTTTTGAAAGTAAAAAGTAATGAAGCCAAGGTTAAACATGACATAGATGTAATTGAAACAATAAACATCGAATTGGAACATAAAGTGGCTAAGTTACTTAAGGAAAATGAGACTTTGAAAAGGCATTACAAAGAACTGTTACCTGGGTTATTATGCCATCTAATGGTGATTCTTTAATGTGTTGTTTGTTTTTGATCCTGATTGCTTAATTTATCGTTGATTGTTTAATTATGTTTATCACCTCATACTTGTCTATGTGCTTGAATATGCGACCTATCATTCAACTGGGTCTAGTGATACTGACCAAGTAATCTAGATACTGGGATAACTCTCCATATCATGTTTTATATATCTGGACCAATATGATCACAAATAATGTTCTATCTTTGCCTTTAGATTAGTGAGCTTAATTGGCCTGGCAGGTGACCCTTGGATCAACAAGTACGTTCTTAATCATTGGTAAAGACTTGAACAATGAACTACCAGTATATAAAATACCGTCAAGCAGTAAGTGAGTAAAGTCACGATGCGCTAGGGTTTAACAAGATCACCATTGCTTCAATCCCTAAGATAGATTATAATTAAACTAAAAGGATGCTTTATGCGGATGCGTTAATTGTGACAGGATTCAACGTGTCTAGGTCTTAGGATGATGTCCCGCCTAAGTCTTAAGAATGATATGCCGCCTCGAGATAAGCAATCATTGCACTAAACAAACAAACCAGCATTTAATCAGATTTAATATGGCTAATATAGTTTTCTATCATTTGGCTTGTACCGCTCTTTTATCTTTTGATTATCTTCTTGCATGCTTATTGTGTATTGAATTGATTATTGTCACCATATAACCTGTGCCAGTCTCTCAGGATGAAAACCCCCTTTTATCATTAGAACTAGGTTTAGCATAGGTTTTATAAGTAATTAGAATTAACTAGTCTAATTAGATTAATTAAAATACTGATAGAATATAAGGTTAACATCCTCACTCTTAGTGTTCGACACCCTACTTACCATGAAACTTCATCTGATCGGGTACACTACCCGTTAAAGTGCTGTTTTAGGATAAGTCGGCTAAATATAAATTTAAAACTTGATAATCAATAAATTCAATCTACACGACAGGACATCAAGTTTTTGGAGCCGCTGTCGGGGAGTAAAAAAGTTTTAATCTTTATTCTTATTAGTATTTTTAACCCTTAACTTAGAATAATTTAATTAGCATAATTTAATTCTGTTTGTATTTAATTTTAAATTTCTGTATTATTTAATTGTTTTTAAAAGTACTCTTCTATGTAGTTCGGTTCCTTGTCTGTGATTTCCAACTTAGGTTTATCATGGATGATCCAAACATCACTATGGAAGAATACATCATACTTGAAGAAGAAAAAGCTCAAAGGCATGGTCGAACATTTAATTGGAAAACTGCCACATACGCTAAGGTGAAATATTGTGAAGATGAGGACGATTGCTTCACAAACTTTAAAACTGAATTCCCAGCTATAGTCTTTGATGATACATTAACGTCTGATGCAACACTCTCATGTTAACCTACAGTAAGTCCTCTTAACAAAAACGAAATTGACTTTAGAATATCGTTTGACGAATCCGACGATGAAGATTACATGATAATTTTTGACAACAATTCATTTTCTTATAAAATAATTTCTGTCGATAATTTGAAAACGGATTCGGAAAATGACAATGATGAAGTCGATATGCCTTTATTTCCATCACCCAAGCCTACGGTAAGTTATTCTGATGATTTTGACTACTTCAAGGATTTTGAAACAGAATTTCTAGCCATTGTTTACAATGATGCCCTAACCTCTAAATTAGATTCCTTAACTGAACCTGCTGTAAGTCATCATCATATCGATAAATTATATTTTGCCGACTTTAAATTTATATTTTGCCGACTTTACCAAAAACAACACTTTAACGGATAGTGTACCCGGTCAGATAGGAGTTTCGTGGTAAGTAGGGTGTCGATCACTAAGAGCGAGAAACAATCTTTCAATTTATTAATATTTTGGTTATCTAGATTAAGTTAATTCTATTCTATGTTAAACCTATGCTAAACCTATGTTAATCCTAATTCTAACGGATAAGAGGGGGTTTTCAGCCTAAGATACTGGCACGAGTTTTGTGGTGACTAAAATCAACTTAAGACACAATAACACACGCAAGTAAATTAACAGAAGATAAAAGAGCGGTCTAGCCAAATATAAGAAAACTGTATTAGCCATGATTAATCCAATTAAACATTAGTTTTTTATTGAGTGCAATGATTACTTATCTCAAGGCGGCATATCATTCTTAAGACTTAGGCGTTACTTCTTCCAAAGACCTAGATACGAAGAATTCTGTCACAATTAAACGTAAAGTATCCTTATTGGTGTTTTATGAATTCTATCTTAGGGGGTTAAAGCATGGTGATCTTGTTAGTAAATACCTTAGCTATCAGTGTACTTTTACCCACTTACGCTTAAAGGTAATTACATACACAACTAGTAGTCCATGGCCATGTCTTTTACCACTTAATTTAAAGAAACGTACTCGGTATGATCCCAAGGAGTCACCTGCCGGGTCCAATAAGCTTCACAATACTTAAAGGAAAAGATAGAGTAATTATTATGTGTTTCCTATTGGTTTAGATGTTTAAATTACTATACGGAGAGCCATCCCGACATCTAGATTACTTGGTCCGTATCAATAGATCCAATTGAATGATAGGTCGCATACAAAAGCACATAAACAAGTATAAACTAATAAACATAAACAAGCAATCAACGATAAATTAAGCAATCGATATAAACAAAACCAAACATTCAAATCTTCATAATAATGGCTAATACCCGAAGGTATTAGCCTTCAAACATCATAATCAATACAAGAGTAATAATTTAGCCAAGGTAAACTAACTGAGTTAACGAATGATACCAAAAACTAAACGATTACAAGAGTATAGGAGATTACAAGGTGTTTCCTATGGAATTAGTTACTATGCTCGACCTTTTCTGCTCTTCTTCTCCTTTGAAAATTGACTTTTATGGTTAAGGTATCAAAAATATGATTTTGCACACTGAAAACCCATTTTTATGTTTTCTATTTATAAGGTCTGGAATTTGGTCGATACGGCGTATTGACTGAGGTCAATATGGAGTATCAGGGGTTCTTAGAGTAGGGACCACGTTCAATATATTTCAGAATATTTTATTACTATATCTTGAATACGGCATATAGAAGTCTTTGGATACGGCGTATTGAATCTTGTTCCTTCGTGGTCTTTAGTAAAGTGCAGGCACAGATACGCTGTATCTTCCTTGATGGATATGGCGCGTTGGACGTCAGAATCAGTTTCTTCATATTTTTTCGTTTAAGCTCCAGAATGCGTGCCTTTTAGCCAATCTTCACCAAGTACTCCATAATTACTGCAATTCTAAAATACAAATGATTAAGTAACAATTCTTTGTAATAATTATACAAAATGGGTTATTTATATGAGATAAATGATGCTATAAAAGTGAAGTTATTTGATGTCATCAAATATCTCCCCACTTGAATCCTACTTGTCATCAAGTAGCCTTTAGAAGTTTATGAAAATGTATCCCTAAGGATTTTTCCGTTTAAGCATTTATTTTATCTATTACAAGTACACAACCAAATACCTCACGAAATAGGAAGATGAAAACACTAAAATCACTCAACTAATCTATGTGGTAACATGTAACTAATTTTCTTAATTGCTCGGTCATGACGAGTATTCTATCATAGGCTTGGCAAGGATACACATCTCCACCACTAGAGCTAAGGAATAACAAGTTTATAAAGGTAAATATAGGTTTTTCATAATAAGGTTCTTTAAGGTTGATCTTCTACCTCTTTCACCAAACGTACCACACCAACAAGGCAGATGAATACATCATACATGGCCATAAGACGGGAATAGACATGCTGTGTTCGATCACATCCTCATTCGAGTTTAACCAAGGGTTAGGATGAAGAATGATATAGGGTATGGATCTTCTAACTTTCACCAAAAGTAATAAACCAACAAGGCAGCTGAATCATGCATACATGGCCGTAACGACGGAATAGACATGCATGACTCGATCACATCCTCATTCGAGTAAAACCCAAGGTTAATGATTAGGAAAGGGAAATAAATTGTTGTTAAATAAAAATTACGAAACAAATAGACTAAGTCCAAACAGATAAGGTACAAGTTGCTAGACACTTTTCCTAACTGTTACCATGAAAAAGACACAACTATTTACACAAACGTCTTGATCATAGATCAAAAACAACAACCTAAGTTGGCGTTCCCTGTACTCGGTCAAATTTTATATCTCATCCCATACTTTACATACTTTTACAAGACAAGTGGCGATATCTACCACTTTATACAAAACTTTACATCGTTGACTTATAAGACGTATCAACGAATAATCGATCCTTCATATAATTCCTTCGGTTTAAGCTTTTGCGAAACGATTATCTTCAAACTTTCCTCCTCTTTTTTTGTTGCGATTTTTCTAATTTTTTTAACAATACATAACTACGAAACTCGGTGTAATATCACCATCTTCACAATCATAATAACTCCGGATAATTCCTTCGATAATTCTTCATTCTTCGGACGTACCAATAATTGTGATGGTAGTAAAAATACATGAGTTTTGACTACTTTATACATTCCCATTTGCAATGTGAAAATTTCTTCCCAACCGTACCAAAGATAGAAAATGACACAAGATTGGAAATACATAACTTGTACACTTTTAAAACAAATAGCACTGTTAAATGGACTTAATCTAACGGGTAGGCTAAGGTTGTAAAGGTGTCAACCAAAACAAAACAGTTGTGTTATTCATAAAGGTTGGCTTACAGGTTTTTTCATAGGGTATATTACTCTTTAATGAGAGTAAAACAACAGGTTTATATAGGATTTAACTAACCAGTGTAGTTAGTTAATAAAATAACATGTATAGTCTTTTTAGGTGCAATCCTAAAAATTTACCAATTTAAACAAGTTACTTCATCTAAATCCATAGTACTCATCACTGTGATCTCGAATAGATATACCAAGCCAAGTTCTAAAGTCTACAACATCACCGACACACTCATATTTTGTGGAATTTGGGTAAACATTTGGAAACGAATAAGGTTAAATCCTCACAATATCTAATAAGGGTTATTGTGTGCGGGTTATGTAACTAGTAATTTCACAAAAATACGCTTGATTTTTTTTTAAATTTTAGCATAATTTAAGCATTTTTATGTGAAAAATAGGACAAGTATCATTCTAATTCCCACCCCCACCCCCACTTGAATTATACAACGTCCTTGTTGTATAGATAAAACATTAAAAACGGGAATTAAAAGAATTAGAATGAGAAATTCCTTGATATTTAGCTCGGTAGATTCTCCATGTAGATTTAATGAGCATGGATGTGTGTTGTAAATACGTCTAGATACCAACATGACTACAACACACAGAGGATTCCAGATGATCGATACTTCACCATCACCTTTAGCCTAATAAATCCATAATTCTTTCATTGTATAATGATCCATTGTCATGTAGTTAAAAAAATTTGAAGCTAACCATTCAGTAAATTCGACATTAGATGGATCATATTCCATATCATCATCAGATTCATGTGACATTTGTTGTTCCGAATCGTCTTCCCTTTTTAAGTCACATGGAATGTTAGTAACCTCAACAATTTCAACCTCATATGTAAACAAGTCGTCATCCATTCTGCTCATCCGGTTTAATTCTTTGTTGAAAATTTCAATTGATGTATTGCAAGTGAGCAAAACATCACTGATCTTTAGAGACTCAAGTTTCTTGAACTCTCCCGTAATTACCTTTGTCATTGTTACTGAAAATAACAAAAAAAATTATCTGTAGAACTAGTTGGAAAAAGGCGTGTATAAAATTTTGAGCTTTAAGTTCGAGTATGAAAAACTTCTCTGTTACTGTATCAAATGATCGATACACCGTACTCAATAAGTCTGAATACGCCATATTAATCTTTTGAACGAATATGCTGTATTGGACAAGAAAGCTGGATACGCCGTATCAGGTTATCGACCAAAACAGTGTATTAGAAAACAATTAAACACACGAACAACTAAACTAATAAATAATTAAACAAACAAATATACATAATTATACACAAATCTAAATTACACTAGTCCTAAGGGTTAGATTATTCTAATGTTAAAAACCAAAATATCAAATAAAAATCAAGATTAAATTTTCAAGTTTTAAATTTATATTTTGCCGACTTTATCAAAAACAACACTTTAACGGGCAGTGTACCCCGTTAGATGGGAGTTTCATGGTAAGTAGGGTGTCGATCACTAAGAGCGAGAAACAATCTTTTAATTTATTAATATTTTGGTTATCTATATTAAGTTAATTCTATTCTATGTTAAACCTATGCTAAACATATGTTAATCCTAATTCTAATGGATAAGGGGGGGGGGGGGGTTTCAGCCTGAGAGACTGACACGGGTTTTGTGGCGACTAAAATCAACTTAAGACACAATAACACATGCAAGTAAATTAACAGAAAATAAAAGAGCGGTCTAGCCAAATATAAGAAAACTGTATTAGCCATGATTAATCCAATTAGTAACGTGGTTTGTTTTTAGTGCAATGATTTACATATCTCGAGGCGACACCCGTATCATTCTTAAGATTTAGGCGTTACTTCTTTCTAAGACCTAGATAAGAAGAATTCTGTCATAATTAACGAAGAGCTCTTATTGGTGATTACATCTATCTTTGGGGTTAAAGCAATGGTGATCCTGCTAAACCTCTTAGCATCATAGAGACTTTACCATTATGCTTAAAGGCAATTTCATACACAAGTAGTCCATCTGGCCAAAGTCTTTACCAATTGTGATGACCGTACGTTGTTGATCCCAATAAGGGTCACCTCCCCATGCAGTCCAATAAGCTCGCAATCTAAAGGCATAAGATAGGTCAATATGTGATCCTATTGGTCTAGTGATATATAATTACTTATATGGAGAGCCATCGCGACATCTAGATTACTTGGTCCGTATCACTGATCCAGTTGAATGTTAGGTCGCATACAAAAGCACGTAAACAAGTTATAAACTGATAAACATAACAAAGGCAATCATACGATTAATTAAGCAATCGATATAACAAAAAAACATTCCTAAGCTTCATAATAATGGATAATCCGGAAGGCACTATTAGCCTTCAAGCATATATTCAATACAAAGAGTATTAATTTTAGCCAAGGTAAAACTATCCGTGTTAACAAATGATTACCATAAAACTAAAGATTACAAGTGTATATGAGTATTACAAGGTAGTTTCTTTATGGATTAGTTACTATGCCTCGACCTTTTCTCGCTCTTTCTTCTCCTCTGAAATCAGACTTTTATGTTAAGGTTATCAAAAATGTGATTTGCATACTGAAACCCGTTTTTAGGTTTTCTTATTTTATAAGGTCTGGAATTGCGTATCAAATATGGCGTATTGACTTAGGTCAATACGACGTATCGGGGGTTTCTTAGAGTAGGGACCACATTCGATATTCTTCCAGAATATTTTATTACTATATCTTGAATACGGCGTATAGAAGTCTTCTGGATACGGCGTATTGAATCTTGTTCCTTCGTGGTCTTTAGTGATGTGCAGGACAAATAGCCGGTATTTTTGGATGGATACGCGTATGGATAGTCAGAATCAGTTTCTTTCATATTTCTTCATTTAAGCTCCAGAATGAGTGCCTTTTAGCTAATCTTCACCAAGTACTCCATAATTACTGCAATTCTAAAATACAAACGATTAAGTAACAATTCTTTGCAATAATTATACAAAATGGGTTATTTACATGGGATAAATAATGCTATAAAAGTGACGTTATTTGATGTCATTAGATGCTAATCCTTTTAGATTTGATTGATTGTTAAAACTTTGAGGATTGTTATTGAAGGAGCGGTTCGAGAACGAACCATTTGGCTGAAACCGGTTAGGTGGGGTTGAGAAATTATTTTGAGAATTTTAGTGTTGTCTCCACAAAAGGTTTGGGTGACTTTTCCATGACGGATTGTAGGTGTCACCAAGATTGTTTTGCTCGGGTTTGAAAGTGTACCACTTACCTCCCGCTTCATCGGTATGTGAGGATGCATAATCAACAAAAGGTTGCTCAGGATTTTCCATGAAGTACTAAGTGTCGTGGATACCACTGCAGATCTCACATAAAGAAGTGATTTTGTTCACTTGAATGGGTTGCTTAGGAGCAAGATGAGTTTCCATCAAGCATTAGACTTGATTTTCGAGCTCGATGAGGCAGCGGTTGGATGTACTCGGGACATCTTGAGGCAAAGAGATTGCCTTGACCAGCTTAGCGAAATCCATTGGGTCGTTCCAACTTTAGTTGTCATAGAGGGCGAGGTCCTCTAATAATGCCCAGGATTCTTTGGCGTTTCTGTCACGAAGCTTACCATCGGCTAATTGGTCAATGGTTCGTCTTATGGCGGGATTAACATGGTCATAAAATATTTGGACTTAGAGCCAAAGATCGATGCCATGATGAGGGACTTTTTGGAGTAAGTCCTTAAAACAAGTCCATCCTTTAGAGAGTCGGCTCTCCTTGATGTAGTTGGAACAATCATCAGGATATCGTTTGGAAGTTTTACGGTCCTTCCCGATGGAAAGAATTGAGCAAGGAATCGGGTAGTAAGATCCTACCATGTGGTGATGGATCCTGCAGGAAGACGTTCAAGCCATTTGCTAGCTTGATCGCGTAGGGAAAATTAAAATAAATGCAAGCGCATTCTTTCCATTTTTTCACCGTCAAGGTCAAGTGAGTCCACAAGTTTAAGGAATTCCTTGAGGTGTTGGTTTGGATCTACGAACTGAAGTCCGTGGAATGAGCATCCGTTTTGCACCAACCAGATGGTGTCGAATCGAAGAGGTACCACGTTGTTCCCTGCGGGGAGCTCAATGGTGTTCCTATAGCCCTCATGGCTTAGTTTAGAGTAGTCTCCTAGAGTACGAATATGATTCTCGTCTCCCATGGTGGTTGACGAGAATGGGTTACAAAACAGATACCACGAAGAAAAGATAAACTACAAGAAAGCTAATATGTGAAATTAAATTCTCACTTGAAAGAATTCAAGCGAGTAGAACTAAGCTAAACTATGATCAAAACCTAACTATTCCTCAGGCGGCGACGCCAAAAACTTGATGCGGTCGTAGTAGGACTTCTACAAGAAGTTTTACAACTCCATAGGCAGAGCACCTAATCGTTGTAGTATTAGTATAGGCAAGACTCGGGGGGTTGTTATCGTTCACTAGGGGAATAGGATAGGAAGAATTGATCACGGTATAACATAATTCTAAGGGTTTAGAGAAGATTATTTTTGTATTTTTATGTTTTATGGAAAGCAAGTAAATCATATATTTGAGAGATGGTTTGGTTTTAGCTATTAACTAAATATAAATCTACGCTACTGGTGATAATAATAAGATAAAAGACTGTGTTTATTTAATCTTGTATTAGTCCCTAGATTGCTTATTCTAGAGTTGTTGCCTTGTCGCCCTTGTGATGATCTGTGTAACTATTTCCTAAGTCATGAACGAATTACACGAACTCACCGTCTACTTAGTATTCTGCTATGGCAACACACACGTAATGTAGTATGAAGACTATTACACGGCCCCCAAGAGTACACTAAGTGCATGTGAAATATATTAAAAGTGGATCAACCATATTAGGGGGCAAGGTAGTATGAAGAATGTTACCCGATGGTATCTTTTCTACACAACCATGTTTCCCTAGACATATCAACATCAATACAGACAAAAGTTGGTTTTTTAGAGCCTAACATACACATCCATCACATGAAGCAACACCACTAAGATCTACATTCTAGGTTTCATACAATCATAAATAAACACAACAGAAGGTTTAGCTAAGCATATTAAAGATAAAGCAAGAGCATAGATAGATCAAACAACACATAGACATATTGAATGATTAAATTGATTAAAGTATTACAATCTTACTTGATTAAAACATGGATTAAGGTCAGTTACAATAGGGTTTTGAGGCCCTAAGAACGGCCTAAAAGCTGCTAGAATAACTAGGGTTCGTCTCCCAAAAGTTATACAAAGTTACACACTTAAAACCCTAAAATCGGTTTTGTATTTATAAGAAAAGCGCCGCGACGACGTCGCTTTGAAGCCGTGATGCCATCGCCACGTCGATGATTCTAGATCCTCTTTAAGGCGGCTACGTTCTGACGCCGTCACTTTGCAAATCACGACGGCGTCGCTTTATACTTGCGACGCCGTCTCCACGCTTGTATGCGTGGTTCTTCAAGATACTTGGTGTAGAGCCGTAGTCTTGTCTGTTTCTTCTCAAATTAAGCCCAAGTCATGGTGTTATTTCCTCCATAAATGCCATTCAAGTGGCACTAAAAACTTAAAAAAAATGATTAGACTAATCTGGGCATATTTGCATGATTTAGGGGGTTAAATGACCTCGAAATAGTGTCTAAAATGACACTTCATCACTCTCGTTTGATATAAATACATACACTGACACGTACACATATTTGATTAGAAAGCACGGGTTGTGTTGCAAAGTAAACACAATCCTTTGTATGAATATAAAGTAATTCATATCGAGAAAAGTGAATTTCTGTTGTGAGGTCAAGTTTCTTTTTGGACGAAAGAAAGATGAGAAATACTTGCCTTTAAGTTAAGAACTGGGTTGTGCTAATCTTGAATGAATAGCAAGCCAAATGACATGTTTTTGAAAACCGTTGATACTTCTTGCTCGTACTAATTTACAGCTTCGTTCATTATTGAATGTATTTTAAAGTCGTAAATATTATCGATTCAGAAGAATATTCAAGAAAAACATATTTTTTGTATTTTCTGATTTTTTTTAATTTTCTATTTTCTTTTTGTAAAATTGTATAAAAATAAAATCTTTTTGTATTTTTTGTATTTTTTTATTCACATATGATACAGAGGATACATAACGAGTTACCACCATTACTCGTTCTCTTCTCTGCTCCGACTTTTGCGTTTCAGGTAGACTTACTTCTCAAATATTCAAGCTTGTGTGATAGAAAGTCAGTCGTTCTTTCCTAATGCCTTGTAAAGATAATCTGCCAGCTTGCTATTCTGTTCTGACAAAATATAATTCAACCACCTTAAAATCCACTTGCTCTTTGATGAAGTAGCATCTGATGTCAATATGCTTGGATCGGGAATGTTGGACGTTGTTGCAACATAAAGAATGGCACTTTTGTTAATGTAATACAGAGGTATCTGTTTGAAACCCTAAGGCTTATTCAGTTTAATTATGATCTATCCAAAGATATAAGCACAACATCCTGACAAGGCAATGTATTTAGCTTATGTACTGGATATGATGGTGCTCTTCTGTTTCTTTGACGACCAACTCACTAGTCTATCACCCAATAGTTGTATACTTCTAGATGTACTTCTTCTGGTATCTTGGCAACCAGCGTGATCAGCGTCTGCAAAAGCTGTTAGTGCAATACAAGAATTCTTTCAAATTTACCACAGACCATTTTGGGTTTCCTTTTAGGTATCAGATGATACGTTAACTGCATGTATTTAAAAAAGTGCTTTTCGGTAGGCTTTTCCTGATACCGGGCATACATGCATACAACAAATTGTAGGTTGGTCGACTGACAGTCGGTCACATTCAGGGAGCCAAATCATTCCACGATACGCGTAGGGATCACATTCTTTCCCTTGGGTATCTGCATCCAGTTTGGATTTCTCCACCATGGGAGTATCCACTGGGTCACTTGTTTCCATACCATATTTTTTTAATATCTCAAGAGCATATTTGGATTGGTTAAGAAAGATGCCTCTAGGACTTTAAGAAATTTAAAGTCCTAGAAAGAACAACATTTTGGCCATCATCAACATCTTAAATTTTGAACACATTATTTCAGAAATTTTTTCACAAAGATCTAGTTTAGTGGAGGCAAATATAATGTCATTACATAGATCTGTACTAGTACTATGTCTATGCCTTCTCTCCTTGATGAACAGATGTTGGGATCATTTGGAGTCCTCCCCCCCCCCCCCTTTGGAGAACTTTAGGAGAGTAGAATACGTTGAGAGCAGAAATCATAACAAGCCCTGGTACCAGCTTTAACCCGTTTAAGAGCCTTCTTGAGCGTATAAACATGGTTGGGATTCTCTGGTCTTCAACCCGTCGGTTGATTGACATAAACCTCCGTACGTAATATGCCATTCAAGAACACAGTCTTTACATCCATTTGATAAATGACCATGTTCATGTGAGCAACAAATGCAATAAAGATATGGATGGCCTCAAGTTGTGCAACTAGAGCAAAAGATTCTTCAAAGTCTATGCCTTCTTCCTGACGATATCCCCTCGCTACCAACCGAGCCTTGTTAACGAAAGAAAGGAAAGCATCGAAATAACAGAACATGGCTTCAATTTGTAGTTAAAGTCGAGTGGAGACGGGTCTAGAAGGATCGCCAATTACATTATCAATCGGATGATCTTTGGTCCATTTAATGATGTGTTCAGGTGGTTGATTGATTGAGTACACATTATCTGGAATAACAACCTGAGAAGAGGATTCTTCAAAACTTGGTTATGGAATTAAAATACCAAATTAGGGATTATTATCCATGTGTGCAACTTTAATATCATGATTTGCTTCTTCAACACCGGGAGGAATAACATAGGATGGTGATTCTTGTTGAGTTTGTGAAGTACTTGGTGATGGTGCATCTTGATCGACTAATATTGAGGAAGGTGTACCGGTTAAAACATCAGGAACTGGAGCAGCAACTTCAGGAACTGGATGATCAATACATGGTGGAGGACGAAAGTATTCATTAAACAATGGTTGAAGCAGTGTATCCTAATCATTTCTTATTGGTGGGACAAAAGGTGTTGAAGAAAGAGGTTGTGGCACGGGGTCCTAAATCTGAGTGATTCAAGAGTCATTCATGAGTGCGGGGTCTTGAACTGCTTGTTCAGAAGCAATCTGCTTTTGTCAGCTATCAAAGTCTACCATGTGTTGTTACCATATTCATTTGTTAAGGTCGGGGGGGTTTGTAAATTGGTATAAGCCTCTTTGCAGGAGCATATCCAATGAAAATAGTAACATCAGCTTTAGCTTTTAGTTTGCCCAAATCCTTGTTGTCATTAGTTGGATAACAAAGTGCACCAAATACATAAAGATAGGAAAGATCTGGTTTTTTGTTATGCAGTAGCTCATATGGTGTTTTTTCGTGACGAAGACGTATCAGGGAACGGTTCTGGGTATAACAAGCTATGGCAACTGCTTCTGCCCACAGAAATAATGAAGCTTTAGCATAAATCAACATGGTGTGAGCAACCTCTACTAAGGTCCGGTTTTGTCTTTCGACAACGCCGTTCCGTTGTGGAGTACGAGCACAAATGGATTCATAAGTGATACGACATCTTCATAACTGCTCGCAGAGGTTGATTGATGTGAGAATATTCCTGATCAATTACATTTGTAGGCGATTTGTATCATTTTCAAGAATTTGATAATGAACTCAGGTGCTTCATCTTTTGATCTTAAGAACTTAACCCATGTAAACCGAGAATAATCATTGATGTGTTCTTAAATACACATCATTTATACCCTAAAAACCACTAATAAACGGACTAAATAACGCAATATGCTTAATTTTATTGCAAATATGTTTGTATTTATTTATTATGTCTTGCAGGTACAAGGGATTGAAAATAAAGCAAAAAGGGTGACTTTCGGTTAAGATTTGAAGACCTTTACGTGTTTTTCAAGATCAAGACGAAGTCGTTAATATTTCTCGAGCATGCCATTGGAAAGAGCACGAAAAATTGAGTCTGACGGTGCTATCATCTTCTTATTGGGTCGGCCCGACTCTATTTTTATGGGTCAGACCGACCCATACTTAAAGGCTGATGTATTATACCATTTCTAGCCCATGACTATGATCCAACAGCTTATATCTCCCAGCCTAACAGATAGAGTAAACTAGCCCAGAGTTTATTTGCTAGAATTGGTGCATATGTTTTTTATGTTGCAAGCCAACCCAAAGCGGGAGAATGAAAGCCTATTGTTTTCTATCACTAGAGGACTAGAATGAATATAAAACGTGTGAAGCATCGGCCCATCAATGGAGGGTCCAAGAATTGAAGCCCAAATTCACTTGCTGCTTTATCTGTACGCATGATATAAAAAAAGAGGGACGAGGGACATCTATCATATCTGCTTTTCATTTTTTATCTTATCTATCTTTTATTGTTTGTTTCATTCGTAGGTAGGATAGGTAGATTAGGATAGAAATAGTTTAGTTTTTGTGTTATATTCTTATTTTTGTCCTTCTCATTCTCAAGCCTCAGATTTAGTTTTTTTGTAATAGCATTAGATTTAATTTGTGAGTACCGGTTGTTTATTGAAGAATGAAATGCAGCAGCAGATTATGATCTATATTTCATCTTTTGTCATATCTTCATCTTTTTGTTTTTCATCTCGGTAGAATAGGAGTAGAGTAAGAATGATTCCGGTTGATTATTGTTGATGTTTCGAACGTTTTGAAGATTTCCAGTTTTGAATTTATGGCTTATTTGGTTCGGTTTATCGGTTTAAGAGTTTGTGGCGCTAGTTTTGCTTTTTAGTTATTCTAGTGGTGCTTACTGTTCTTTGTAGCTTATTTTGTGTTTTTATTCGGTTAGAAGCTATTCTTATTTGGAGTTTTTGATATTGGTTCAGATTTAGTTTCAAAATTGAAATTGTCATTTGGTTAGCCTATGTCTAGATCAGTTAGGGGTCACTCTTATTTTGTTTTAATTGGTTTAAAGATGTCATATGAATTTTTATTTTGTAATATCGAGTAGTTTAGCTAGTTTGGTTTAACATTGCACTTGCTTAACTTTCGGATCTAAAAAGGAGCTTAGCTAATTCTCGGCTTGTTATTTAGTTTGTTTTAGTAATTTAGAGTATCGTTTAGCTTATCGTTATTTTCCTTAACTTTGCTTGTCTTATGATTGATAAAACTTTCTACACCTTGGCGAGGAGCTTATGGGTTGTATAAGCTAGCGCATTTTCTAAGTTTAGAGCTTATTTAGAATTTACTCGCTTATTAGAGAATAAAGTTTAAATACTTTACAATCTATTAGGTAAATATATCCTAAATAAGATATAAGCTTGGCATTAAGTCTAGTTTATATAATCGGGTGGTTTCGTTCTTATCGGTTTTGTCATTCGGGTTCTACTTCTTTTCCCTTATTCATTATTAGTAGTCTTAGCTTATTTAGCTTAATATGTATGCTTATTATTGTTTGTTTAGTTGCCATGTTTAGCGAGTAGATTTATATATTCTTGTTAAGTGAGTTGCGACTAGTGAATTAAGTATGGATTAAAAAGAGATTTGTTGATTAATAATCTTCAGGTTATTTAGATTTATTATTTGATTATTTTGAAGGGCAAAATCTAGAGAAATAATCAAACATCGAATCTAGTTATTAATCCTCCTCTATATAAAACAAGCTTGCCTTGAATTAGATTTCCTCCTAAAAGTCTGTTAAAACTACACGTGGCAATAAAACATATCTAACGGACCTAAATGAAAGTTACCTTTTAACAAAAAAAAAAAACACAGATGCATCCATTAAGATCAAAATCATCCAACATTCATTTTTTCCCCAAATAAAAATATAAGATGATTTACAAAAACCCTAATTATTATAATTAACACATTATAATTAGTATATTTTCAAACCAAAATTGCTCGATTCTCAATTTTTGATAATCAATTAATAAACACCGATTGATTCCATCAACAAAAAAAGTAATAAACCTAGATCGGTGAAGCAAGAGAAACCCATAAATTCATGAAAACATGATGATCATTTCGTCAATCCTTCTTTTATATAGTATCAAGAACAACCCAGATTTGGCATCATCATCGAAGGTATCTTCTTAATTAACTTTGTCTAAAGTCAGTTTTCTTTCTATTTTTTTGTTTCGATTGAATCGAATTATGTTGGCTAATCAAATTCATGATCCATTAGAGATTAGTTTTGTAAGCATTTATTAAATTTAGTTTTGAAATCAACATTGATTATCGTTTTGCATACCAAGTGTTCGATGAAAGTCCTGAATGGATATTTATTTTGAAACATGTTGTTGTTTTCGAGAGTAGTTTTATGTGTGATGAAATTGCATGAAGTATTTGTATAAAATCATCACTAATAACATGTTGAAATCTAAATAGATAAATTGTGCAAAATATGGAATAGCCACAAAAGGTTTTTTTCATTACTCGAGTTGCAATATTTGCTATTTTGAAATTATGAATGTATCTTATAAGTTTATTTTACTTATTTTGCAATGAAATGCTGGAAAAAATGAAGGACATGAGCCAATATAACACAAACGAAAAGTAAATTTTCCCATACGTTCATTTGTAGGTAGCATTGGTCAAATATTGTAAGTTGAAGCTTCTTACTAATATTACATTGTTTTAGGAGGCCTTTTTAGATGGAAGGTGACAGAAAAGGTCTACGGCTGAAGCGGTTAGAAGAGCCACAACAACAGCAGGCTCTGCAAGTTTTTGATAGAATTTTTAATGCAGGACGCTTTGATGAGGACGAGGTTCTTATTTTATGAGTCTCTTAAAAGCGTCATTTTTTGTTTATCTTGCATGCAAATCTTTACTTTTTTGTTGATTTTCGCAGGCCCGATTCTTCTTTCAACAACTGATATAGAGTTAACTATTGACGCGCTATGGTACTGAGTTTTGAAAGTTATATTTTCTTAATTATATCTTTTTTCCTGTTTCCTCTTTATTTTGCATTAGCTAAGACTGTTTCCCTTTAAAACGACCCAATCTACCCGTTTAAACGACCCAATCTACCCTTGAAAAACTGATGTTTCGAAACAACCCCAAACACCCCTTAATTTTGTTGTTTTGGGTTAAGAAGATAAAAAGATATTAGGATGGGTCATTTGCATATATTTAAAGGTTTAAATGACGCTAATAATTATGGATATAAAGCTGAGATTCTTGACATAACAATATACTTTTGCACATACTTATATGACACGCCAAACATAAAGCAGAATGTGGAAACATTTATTATCTTTAAGTTAGAATTGATGATTAGATTAGGAGTTTAGGACTAAACTCATGGAAAAATCAAGGATAATTTTTGTTGACAACATTTTTTTAATTCTTTTTGTTAATTAGGGTTCAACTATGCTAGAAGGTGAAACACGAAAAAGTGTAATTTCGGCAGCCGAAGGCTACTAATCAGAAATAATCAAGATGTGAAAGATCAGGCTTTACTTTGTGATTCTTCTTTTTATGATTCTAACAATACTCCTTTGGTTTTGTAGATATTTGTGAAGGATGTTTGGAAAGAATACACTGGCTGGCCATTAAACGATATGGAAAATCAGTACAAGTTCATGGTTAAACACGTGTAACTTTAGAGCGTAGCGTTTCCGAAACTACAATTAGTATGTACCATGAACCTCAAATATGGAATAGCAACTTCTATTATGATAAATGTTATATTTGTGTTCTGATATTTTAAGTAATATTGATTTTTATTGCAGTGACTTCAGATGTGAATTGGATTAGTACCATGATGAAGTGCATAAGGGTAAGCTTTCTTTGTAACAAGATCATTTTTGAAAACCATCTATTTTTATTAGCTTGGATTTGCAGAACTGATTTTAGTTCCAGAATTCTAAAAGTTTTGTTTGATAAAAAGATTTATTAATTATAGTTTATGTAGGATTTAAAGGAATACAATTCTGATTATATTTTGTCCCAACAGACTTGATGGAAACTATTCTTAAAGTGTCGAAATCCTATTCTCGCAGTAATAATCATATAAATTATATGATGCAAAAGATGTTGTTTGGGAAAACTGCTTATATGCTTTAAAAACTGCTTATTTACTCCAAAACTACTATAATACGTTACTATTAGAACCAGTTTTGTAACATATTCATTTTTATGATATATTTCCTAAGAACGTTAAGTATCTAACTGATTAAAATGTTCAATATTAGATATACAATCAATTTTCGGTAAAAAAAACCCCCACATCAATATTTAACAGACCTTATAGATATCGTACAGGAATTTTGAATCATTGATTGTATTTCCACAGCATAATAAGAAGCTTAAATATCTGAACGTGGGGAGTTTATTGTTGGATGGCGGTGAAGAAGGTGTAGATGGAGATCTAAACATGTCAATGAACTTGCTTACAATTGCTGGCACGACCAATGTCGTGTTTCTTGATGAACTACTTGAAGCAAGGCTCAAACCTGATATGAGTGACTCAAATGGAAGAACCGCTTTGGTAATATTAATATTTTTATACCAAGTTCATTATAAACAATACTCTCATTTAAAAAAGGGCATGAATAATATGTTTTGGTTCTGGTGTTTATTAGTATTAGTAATTTGTATGCTTGAACCCAAAATGCAAGTCCAAAACACCCATGTATTGATTATATATTTAGTATGGTAAAATATTAAAAGCCATTAAATCAGATAAATCAATAGGTCCAAGGTTTGTAATTTCTTTCTTTTTTAGTTAGTGATTGATATGTGTTTAATCACATATCAATTTTCCTTAATAAAATGAGCTTAAAAGACCAAAAATACATGTAAAATACATTGTATATGTGTGTTTTGTCAAATGCATTGTGCAGGTAACGGATATGTCAAAAATGGACAAAAACAAAGCAAAACGGACAAAATCAAGCACGGGAATGGAAAGAGCATAAGAAAACGAAGCCGAAGGCGTATACATCCTTAATGGGCCAACCCGTACCCATTTTATTAGGCCGGGTCAGCCCATTAACATTGTATTTTTATAAACCTAAGCATTATACATTTTACAAGTCCAAATCCATATTACCATTTCCTTGGCCCAAATAACAAATCCAAGCCCAACACCACTTTTCTTATAACATTAGACCCAAGTCAATTCTTATAAACCTGGGTCTTCAATCACTGTACATCTTTTTCACCCATTCCCTCCCTTATTCACACACAAATAAATTTACACAGGGTTAAACCCCTCTCCACATACATGCATCCCTCCTCTTCTAGAAGATTAATAGGACACGTCTGACACCATTTTAGCCACGCTGGCAATCCCACACTCTTCTATTGGCTGATGAGACGTGGAACGAGATCAAGGGCTCTAAATGATTGCTTGAAGAAGATAGATATGAATCAAGGGCTCAGATTAGATGTTAAAGACACCCCTCAAGGACCTAGAAGCTTCACTCCATCACTATAAAAGGGGATGCAATCACATAGTAGAAATTATCTAGTGTAGGAGTAGTGTAGTGTAGTTTAGTAGCTTATTAGTAGCTTATTTTAGCTTATTGTCCTTTCTTTAATATAATTCCCTTTTTCAACAACTTGTACCTCTTTTTAGATTAATAAAATTAAGTTTCATTTAAAATTTGCCTTTAAGTCTGTTTTACTTTTAAGCAATTTTGATTTAAATATGTTTTGAATTCACTAAAATAAGCTCAAATAAGCTCATTACCTTCTAAGCTATTGCTTATTCAGCTAAGCCTCCTCAAAGCTTAGCTGAATATGCCTTTTCATTCTCAAATACCTCAAATTTTGCATAATGAGCTTTTGGATGATAAGCCAGATTTGGATGGGCTTATGGGACCTCACCAGCTTGTAGATAAGCTCTTTTGAGTATTTTTTATCCTTGTTTAAGCTAGGATCAAGGTACACATGTTTTATTTCTCATTTTAGCTTAATTTCTCATTTTGCTTATCATTCTGCTTATTTGTGCTTATTACTACTTATGCTCAACTTATTTGTGCTTATTTAATCTAGTGTTAGCTTAATGTGTCTAGTTTTTAGTTTAAAATAGTTTAGCTTAAGTTTTAGTTAAAACTGTCCAATTCATAATTAAAACTGCTTTGTATTCTAGCTTATTGATCTGTGCTTATTTTCCTTAAGTTTTTGCTTATTTGTCCTTAACATGTTTAGTTTTTAATCTGTTTTAACAATTCATAGCTTATTTCAATATGTTTTAGCTTAAAAGTTAAAATTCATGTTTTAAAGGGGTGTTTGAGATAAGGATCTTTCAATAAGGTGAATCATGTTAGACTTGTTTTTAGCTCTTAAATCAGTTTAAATAAGCTTTAATAAGGTCTGTATGCTAGATTTTATAAGCTTAAAAGTAGTTTTGATAAGTTTTAAGTTTGTTTTAACCAAAATTCCAAGTCTGCTAGTCTAGGGTGTTTTTAAACTGCTTGTTTGCAGAGCTTCCTAAAAATCTGCTTGAGTTGTGGTTTTTTTACTTTAAACCAGTTCATTTATCCTTACTTTGTATCTGTTTTGAGTAAATAAACTTTGAAAAAACCTTTAGAATTTCTTAGATAAAAAAAACCGTCAAGTGATTTGAAGTTTATTAACTTGTTCTTAGAGTCTCTAATATGCAAATCAAGTGAGGTCAAGTGAAAGGGTTTAAAAGGGTATAGGCTAACGGGCTGTTAAGGTTGTTTTGGGCCTTAGTTAAAATGGATTGGGCGAGATTTTATAATTAAAGGGTTTGGGCTTTTAATTGAATAAATAAGCTTAATGGGTTGACTCGGCCCATTAACTTGGGTACGGGTTGGCCAAATAAGATGCTTATGTCTTTAGCTTCGACTTTTCACGCTCTTTCCAATCTCGTGCTCGGTTTTGTCAGTTTTGGCTTCATTTTTGTCCTTAAGTGAATATCCGTTACCTGCACAGCATAAATAGCAAAACACACATATATTTGGCATTTTATGTCCATTTTTGGTCATTTAGGCTCGTTTTTATAGGTAAAAGGTATGTGTAATTAAGCACATACCACTTATTTCGAGTCATAAGTGCTTATTAGGTGTAGATGTTAATCTGTTTTAGCTTATTTGCTTTTCTAGTTGCTTATTGAGTCATAAAAAGCCAAAACAGTTTTAGCTTTAAGCAAAAAATGAATTTCTAAGTAAACTGTCATTTTGATTTTGCTTTTTCTAGCTTATTTTTAAGTTTTGTCAAAAAGTACATTTATTAAAAGTGCTCAATTTAGCTTATAGTTTAGCTGTTTTAAAAGAAAAATAAAAAAAATGTTTTTACAAAAAGTGCAGGTCTAGGACTCGAACTTGTGACTTCCCCCTCAACACACCAATGCCTGAATCAGTTTGCCCTTGGGTCTTTTTCATAATACCTTTGCACACTTAATTACTTATACATGCTTTCCAGTTTGCTTATCCGTACTTATTTTCTTTTTATCTGCTTATTCTTTCAGCCAAATGTCCACTTTTCATTTTTCATAGGTTTTAAATAAGTCAAAGTATTTTTCATAAATTTTCCAGATTTTAATAATTAGTTTACTATTTTTAATATTTTATTTAGATTAAATCTGTTTTTAATTCATTAAAAATAAAATAAAAATAAAAAAATATAATTTCTTATTCAAAAATTATTTTAATACATTTAGGTTTTATAAATTTGCAATTTGAAGTTTTAAGGTTAAATTTGATATTTTAGGTATTTAGTCGTGTTTTATTTAGCGTAGAAGTTAATTGCTTTAAATGTTTAATTCTCGTTATTTTTAGTTTAGCGTGTCTTTATGTGCTTTCTCTTTGCATTAGTAGATTTAGAAACCCAAACCAAAACTTAAATGACAATCAAGCTCGATTTACAACATAAACGTAGATTTTCATTCACCTCTCACCGAGGAGAACGATACCCGTGTTGATTACTTATTATTCTTTCCTAAGAATAATTTGTATGATACTTTGCTTATGTATATGTATTATATATATATATATATATATATATATATATATATATATTATTTTTTTTGAGAGGTTTTTGTGGAATATCAAAAATGGCGTCGCTGCCGGGGAGAGATGTAGCAATTTTTACGGGATTGTTCGTGTTCGAGCCTTGAAGATCCTTTCCCCGTGAAAGTTTTCGTGTTATACATAAAAACCCAAAAATATTTTTTTATTCTATTTTCTTTTCTATTTTCCTTTTATATTTAAATATTAAAAATGACCGTGTTGTCAATTGTTAAATCGGCTCATCTTTAGTTAACAAACTATAAGGGAGGTATAAGGAGGGTCGATCCTACGAACTTCGATCCGAAAGGAGACGGTTTTTAAAACGCTTCACGCTTACCCACTCCTCCGCTTCTTTGTGCGTTTTCTAGAGAGCTACCGTGAACCTTTGACTTTCGGTTACCAAAAATATTTTTCTTTCTTATTTTTATTATTTCATTTCCTTATGTATTATTTGAAAATCTATAAATATTCTTCTCTATCCTCTTATTCGTTTAATTCTTATTCTCTCTACCCTCTTATCCGATAATTCTTCAACATGTCTTGGTTTTCAAGGTGCTCATGGTGTGGAGGTCCATTTAATGGTAGAAATTGTCGGTGTTGTACCAATATGAGTTTCAGAGACGAGTCTGTCTGTAACCCCGATCCCATTTCAAATGATGAAACACCCGATCTTTCCTACCCACCTTCACAACCTCAAACATCTTCGCTCTACCAATTTCATTGTTTTGGGTGTGGAGATCCGTTAGAAGATGGTGTACGTTGTCAACAGTGTACTTGCAAGTGGTGTGGATATAATCTTAGCGAAGGATTTTGTTTGTTTTGCGCTTCAAGAAATGAAAATTCATCCATTGATGCTCCTAATCCAAAATGATCCTCCAAACGTTTTTGCCCACCCTCCACAACCCCAGTACGAATCATACCCGTGTGAATTATGTGGGAACGACGCTCATTATGGTTATGATTGTCCACCACGGGTACCGCTTGTCTATGAGCAGGAACCGTGCTACAATCAAACAATTTAGTGATTTAATTATTATTCCACAAAATTCATTGAGTGTTTTCCTCATCAATTTATTTGTATTGAAATATGGAAGTGCACATTAGATGGGATAAAATAGAAGAGTCACTTCTCAACATGATGCAATCATTTTGTGAAGTGGTAATTCAACAAAAGCAGACAACTAGCATCGATCAATCACCTCTTCAAGAAATGAGTATCTAAGAAATGGAGGATCTTAAGTAGCATTATTTAGATGAAATGTTAAGTTTAAGTAATAACTTACATATTAAAGATTATCGTAATGAGAAAATAGATATTTGTTTTAGAAGGGAATGTGAAAGTATGATTGATGAGCTTAAAGGTAAATTCTATGAAATGAGTATTGAGATTAATAAAAAGAAAGAGCTTCAGCATCTAGAGCTGGTGGCTAATCTTAGTACTTATCCTTCGCAATGTTTCAAATCTTTTTGCTATGATGACGATGATGACTATGATTACGAGGAGAGTACTATTCCTTTGAATGGAATTGATTCTCAAATACCTTCGTCTATGGCAATCACACCCGTTTTACCGACTTTGGAGCCCGAGGACTCTCTCATCATGGGGGATGAGCATCTTAGCACTATTCCTGAAAAGGAATCGGACAAATTCATAAAGTCTAGTGTTGAGGACCTTGTTCCAATCCCAAGTGAGTCCGAGGATACATCCGGGAGTGATAGTGATTTACTTTGATGTAATGATTTCTCTCCCATTAATGTTTCTGAGGAAAAATTTATGACTTTCTCTAACCCTCTCTTCGATTCAAATGATGATTTTACTTCTAGTGATGACGAGTCACTATCCGATGAAGATGTTCCGAAGGAAAATTTTAAAATTTATTCAAACCCTCTTTTCGAATTCGATGACGAATACATCTCTAGTGACGTAAATCCTCTTTTTGATGAGGTGTTAGAGGACATAGAGAGTAAGGACTCTTATGTTTCTAACCTTGATGAGCCGGCTTTGCTTGTCACTTGATCCGCTCAGACTATACCTTAAAATATATATAATATAATAAAATATCAAACATATAGTAAGAATAGTCTAAAAGCAG
>BQNB010029172.1:33208-55986 GCA_026074375.1 Tanacetum coccineum
AGGCTAAGATGAGCTACTCCTAAATAAAATAAGCCCTAAGATAAGCTAAAATATAAATAAGCTATTTCTACTAGTAAAAAAAACAGAAAAACACCTAAATAAAGCCTAAAATAAGCTAATCTAGAAGAAGAATTAAGCTGTAAGACTTAGGGGGCTTAAAGGATTCCTAATAAGCTACTAGGAAAAGAAATATAAACCTATGTTGATTAAGCTAAAAGGAAAGAAAAAGAGGGCTGTAGTGCTTGTTTTTGCACCAGGGCAACAGACAAAGGCAGGATGAAGGGTGTTTTTGAGCTTATAAAATAAGCTCAAAAGGGCTTAAGACAGAAAAGCAAATATAAACAGATTTAAGGGACATAGAATAGAACTTATTTCCAAAATTTGAGCTTTTAAAAACAAATAAAACCTGCTGATAAACCAGCTTGAAAAAGGGCTTTTCCACAAATTACACTTGACATTTTGACAGCCTCAAGGATTTGACTATGGCAAAGACAGAGCAAATCTCCTTGTATGCTGCATTTGGCTTCTAAAATAGACAAAGTAAACAACCTAATAACTACTTAATCTAACCTTAAACTAATCACTAACCTATGACTTTTATTTTAACAGAAAAATGAACCAATCAATAGAAAAAACTCAAATGCCACATTTATACTTAAAAACTTTTGATTTACTTAACTAAATGGCCTGAGATTCTCAGCCAAAGATGGCTGAGAGTTCCAAACCCATGCACATCCCCTTTTGACCCATTTTGCTCTTTAAGCCAAACACCCCTTTAAAGTAAAGAAAACTGATTTAACTGAATTTAAACTAAAATAAAACTTGATAAACTTGATTATGAGTAAAGTTTAACAATTTAACACATATTTATCTAAGATTAACAGGTTTAGAGAGTTTAGTATAAATTTAAAATTTTTGACAGTAATAAACAAAACTTCAAAGAGAACTTTCAAATTTTCATTGACATAAAAGAGATTACAACTCAAATGTGAGAAAAAACTGAATACTAGATTACACTGCTAAACATAAAGTTTAAATTCAAGTAAAAAAAAGAAAAAGGGTCCCCTCCATTCGGCTTGTGTTTCTTCCTTTTATAGAAGTCCAAGGCTTCTATACTTGTGCTTTTTGTGTGTGTGGAGTCTCAGCATCAATCCTAGCCCTAGGATTGCAAGTGTGTTTCTTTTAGATGCCTTGCCCGCCATTGATATACCTTGGGGGAAAAGGGATTGCCAGCGTGGCATTTTAAACAGGGAAATGGGTGTGGGTTTAGGTTTAAAACGGGTAAAGGAGGGGTTGGGTAAAAGATTGGGTGGTAACATGTGATGGTGAAGGTTTTGAGGTGGTGGCGGGAAAGGTTGAGAGGGGTGAGGTGTTATTGGCTAGCAGGTTTTTGAAAGTTTCAAGTGCCCAAAAAGAACCCCTCGGGTTTCATCTCTTTTCCATTTCTTTTGTTTCTTTTCTTTTTAGTTATAAAAGAGTTTAAAAAGTTGGCATAAACAGCCCTTGTGTTTTAATCAAAAGGATTTAAAGAAGGAATTGGTGAATTGCAGTTTCGGCCCTTGTGTTTTATAAAGAGATAAAAGTTTTGGAAACTTGCAAATTCAGTCCCTTATATTTTTAAAACACTTTTTCTTTTTACAAACATTTTTAAACTTGACAATTTAGGTCCCCAGGGTTTATAAAAAATGGTATTGGGCCAGTAATGGGCTTGGGTTATGTATTGGGCCCAACTGGGTGTGTTTGGGCCCAATAAGGTTTGTGCTTCTGTTATTGGGCTTTTTAAGGCCCAATAAGGTTTGGGTGGGTTTTGTGTGTACACTGGCTGAGATTGGTTTGTTCAAGGGCTAGGATCGGGTCTTCAAAGTCTTCATAGTCTCTGTCAATTGTACACAAATGGGTTGTTGTCTTTGATTGAGGGCCCATTTGGTCTTCACAGTCTTCATCAATATACTATTGGGCTTTCCCGGCCCATCAGATGGGTTGAGATTGCATCCAATAGTATTCTTCAATTACGGCTCCGGTTTTGACTGTTAATTTGTTGAGTTGACTTTGACTTTGACTTTTCTGGTCTTTGGCTTTGATTTGGCTTTGTCCTTCACAGCTTTTCCATTCCGAGTCCAGTTTTGTCTTTTGTCATGTTTTTTCCTTTGTTTTTCCTGTCTTTTGTGTGATACCCTTTTTTCCCCTGCACAACACAAGTGTAAAACAAACATAATCTTTTTGGCCAGTTTTTCTTTCTTCTGTCTGTTTTTGGTCATTTAAGAAGTCCGTTTTTAAATGGAGAAAGGTATGTGTATTTAAGCACATAACCAACAATCCCCCATACTACACATTGCCGTGCCTCAACCGCAATGCTATGAAAGTAAGCATTTACGAAAACTAATACCTTGACCCCCTTCGGCGACTAATGACTTTGAAAATAGCAAAGTGTTTGTCAAAGGAAGAATCAATAGCTACGACAATCCCGATTAACACCAAAATTTTTGTATTTACATTGACTACTCTAATTTTTTTTTGGATTTATTGAATGGTTTTTGGTCTTTCTTATTTAATTCCAATGGGAATCATAGAGTGAGGAAACGTCCATAAGAATGACTTACGGATGTCCTGACGGAAAATATTCAATCGGTCTCCGATTTTTCACTAGTCTTAAGCCAAGCAATTAAACGGAGATCATTGTCGATAATAAAGTTTAGTGTAAAGCCCTCATACTTATGACTATGAACTTTTGAACCTCCCGACATTTGGATAAATGATTACGTGTGTGTGCTCGATTTGAACTCCAACCATAGATCTAACCTTATTCCTCGATATAGTCACAAAATGAAATCGTGACTCAAAGAACACATATATAAGAACTTTGCAACTTGATTTTATAAACTTCAAAATAATTATTATTATATTATTATTATATTATTTTTTTTTTTTTTTTTTTTTTTTAGAGCTAGTGAATGCTTGCTTAGTTTGAACACCTACCCATCCTCGCTCCTAGTAGATATCACAACCAACGTCCGGTGTTCTTATTTGAAAACCCCCCCGTTGCTAGCTAGTGAGGAAATCACATCAACACACCTTCTTCCTAATATGGCTAAGGATTAGTGTCTTAGATTGAACCCCTCACCAAGAAACCCGTTCTTCCAAGTGAGAATATCACGACACATAAACCAAGTCCCTAGAAGCAAAGATGTCTTAGTTGAACCCCCACACTCGTGGTAGGCGGAGTGGGTAACACGACACATCTATTACTTAGCATCCATATAATCAAATGTATGCTTAATATTTGCATTAAAATCTTTTCAAAAAAACTTTTGCTTTTAATAGAATCAATCACAAATTTGAAGCTTTTTCTAAAACATCGATTGACTTAGCCGATTGAATCGAACAACGTATGATTAGGCGATTAGAAGCTATGGAGAAAAGAACACAAGGTATTCATATAAGTATTTTAGACAATCTCTCGCTTGACACATAAACTTATAATGTAAAACTCTAAACATTTCTCGTTCTTCACTTAAGATTCAAAGCAATAGAATTCGTGAAAGCTTTGGGCCTAAAAGACTAGCTAGGGCCACAACAAGCCCATCGAGTCAAAAATTTATTCTACCTCTACCCAAATAGACAAAAACCCTTATTTATTTTTGTAAAAATGTTTAATCGTTTTCATTTTTTTCTTTTATTTTTTTGTATTTTTTGTATTTTTTTTTTTTTTTTTTGCAAAATTTGGTGTAAAAACGGGATTGCGTGATAAAAACGACTGCAGGCAAAAATCAAATCGAAGATTCCCCCCCCCCATACTAGAACTAAACAGTCGTCTTTCTATGTTTCAAAGGGGTTTCTACGTAAATCTATAAGGCCCGCCTTTATGAAGTATGCCAAAGAGATAAACGTTAGTCATTAAGAATTGGAACTGAATATCCCAAAATAGAAGCAGAGGATGTGAACTCGAAGTTAAAAATGAACCAAGAATCGAGAGCCTCACAATCCGGGAATAAACCTGGGCATACAATACAAAGCACACAAACAAGGGACAGAACATGGGTAATTGGAAAATGCAAACCATCTCACCAAACACAAAACATAACAAGAAACACTTATTTTATTACTATTAACTAACGATAAAGCATGGGTGCCATCCCCAAAAGCGGCTTGTTTAGGGTCCCGACCTTGACACCTCCCCCGAATTAATTGGTCCAATGGGAACGTTTGGAGATCCGGACACCTCGGTTGGTATGTCCCCCTCCAAATTAATGTTTTGATACGATGACCATTCCACTTTAAAGTTGGGCCCGGAGTTTTGAGATAGCTCGACGGTGCCATAAGGAAAAACTTGGACAACGGTGAATGGTCCAGACCAACGGGATTTCAATTTGCCCGAGAAAATCTTATCTTTCAGCTAGATTGAAGCGAGGACAACTATTCACCAACGATGAAAACGTCGGTTTTTTGATCTTAGCATCGTGTATCCTCTTGGTTTTTCTTTAAAGAATCAAAGAGTTTTCGTAGGCCTGATCACGAGTTCATTTAGTTCATCATGAACTTCCTGTGATCACACCGCATTTTTGAATATCAAAATTGGTACTGCTTGCGGCCCAGTAGGCTGTGCTCTACCTCGATCGTAGAGTGACATGGCCTATCCCCCGTACACAAGCTTATTGGAGTACAACCCAATGGGTGTTTGTAAAGCTGTGCGGAAGGCCCATAACGCATCATCTAGTTTTATAATCGGACCCGGATGGCAAACAGAATTTCCCTACGGTTCTTCCAAGAATAACACCTTTAAACCACGATTTGAACGACCTCTAACTTGCCCACCGTGTTTTTGTGGTGATATGGCGTTGGAGAGACGATGCGTTACTCCATACTTTAAGCATACCTTTTGTAATATGGTCATTACAAAATTGAGTCCCGCGATCACTTACGATAGCTCGGGTGCACACCAAATCGAGAAGAAGAGAGTTTTTCAAAAATTTAACAACACACGGGCATCATTGGTGGGGAGCCGCTTTTTTTTGCTTCAAACCCATTTTGACAAATAGTCAACATCCACGAGGATAGTACTTGTTTCCCTTCTTACGACCGGGAACGCCCCATAAAATCAAATAGCCCCCCAGATGTCAAAGATTTCGCCAAAAAAAAAACCCCCCCTTTGAATGGAGGTTTGTGGCATCTCATCACGTGCGTAATTTTTCCTTGACGTTGACAAATGTCACAAAAACGGTTGACAAAGTCATGCATCCTTGTAGATGGTGGGCCAATAGAATCCTGAATCGAATATTTATCTTGCTGTGTAATTGACCATAGTGTCCTCCCCCCCAGTAGTCACACTGTTGCAGCTTTGTAGAAATGTCTAAAAGCTTCTTGCCCAGAAACACAACGTCTTATCACCTGATCAGCACAGATCTTTAAACAGGAAAGGATCATCCCAGAAATAGTGTTTGACATCCTTAAAGAATTTATTTTTTTGTTGGGATGTCATTCCCTAATCACACGAATTTCCCCCGCATGTATTTGGCAAAAGTCCTGTCAAACCATTGGGGTACTTTGATGCTTGAAGAGCAATCAACCAAGAGTCTCGAGAGGAAATGCGTTCATAGTGATTATCTTTAATAATCGAGTTTGTCTTGATTGATGCTGATTTTCGAGTCTGTACAGATTATCGGCGGCGAGATTCTTCTCAGCTGTCTCCTTTTTTGTCTCGAATTTCAATATTCAAATTCTTGGAGCAATCAAAGATCCACCGCATTGATCTTTTTATTGCCTTAAGCATCTTTCCTTGCAAGAGATACTTGATGGAGAATGTTCAGTATACACTATGCTATTTTGACATAACAAGATATGACCAAATATCTTTTCTCAAAGCATACACTACAGCAAGTAATTCTTTTTCGTAGTAGTGTAGTAGTTTGAGCCTCGTTCATATTCCTTGCTATACAAGTGTTAGGTGAAAATGCTTGTTTTTTCTTTTGCCCGAGGACTGCCCCAATGCAAGTCGCTAGCATCGCAACATTAGTTCAAAGGTTAAGTCCCCAGTCGGGAGCAATTAAGATCGAGCCTCAGACAATCTTCTTTTGAGTGTGTTATAGAATCGACACACTCTTCAGAAAAGACAAACGGAGTCCTTTTTTCAAGCAAATGAGTCCATAGGACGGGCAATTTTTCGGAAGTCCCTGAATAATCGCACGTAAAAAACCGGCGTGTGCCCAAGGACACTAACGGACTACCTATTGACAGAAGACGGATGAGGGAGTTTAGCTATTACTTCGACTTAGCTCGATCATCCTCAAGTCCCGACTTAGAAATTTGATGTCCCGAAACAATGCCTTCCCTCACCATGAAAGGGCTCTTTTCCCTCCTTCCCATTTTAAAGAACAAGTGGTGTCTTCACAACCGCTTCAACATCTTTTCTTCTCTAAATGGGTTAGGCACGTAGAAAAAGATCCCCAAAGACAGAAAATCATGCCTAAGGAATACTTCCACATCGTTTTCCTCCTCAATCAATACAATCGTGGAAGATTGCCATCTACATCTTTGGAACGTTACCCGGAGCATTGCATAGCCCCCAAAAGGCAGCGACGATATAGCAAAAGTTCCGTATGGGGCATGTGAATGGTGGTCTTTTTCCTGATCTGTTTGGGTTAATGGGATCAGAGAAGTAACCCTTGAGAGCCATCGAGGAAACAGTAGTATTCATTCCTGTCCTTCCCTGCTATCTCATTCGACATTTGGTGGTCCATAAATGGTAAGGAAGTGGTCTTTTTCGGGTGCTCATTAATATTCTGTATACAATACATACTCACCACCCCGTGACCAATCGAGAGGAACAACTCATTCTCTGTCATATGTGAAGACAGTCATACCTTCCTTTTTAGGTTAAACATGACCAGGGCCACACCAAGGGCTACAAGAAGGGGGTTAAATCAATCCAGCGTCAGGAGATTTTTTTTCAACCCCCATTTGATAACATCTGATTTTTTTGGTTTAACAACCCTTCTCTGCTTTGCACAGATGGTCATAATCCTCTTTTCCATTTAGAATTTGTGAGTACAAAATTCCGGCTAACAACCCTTTATGTCGGAGAGGATCCAACGATGGCTCGCTTGTTGGACTTAAGAACCTTGAGAAGTGCTGCTTTTTCTCATCTTTTAAAGTCTTTAGCAATTATGAAAGTGCAACTTGACGTCAACTTCCTAAAAATGCGTAGTCAAGATAGGGGTGGCTTTTCCTTGATAGCAACCGCTCGGGAGGTTCATTAACGGAAATTCACCAGCTTTAGCTTCACAGAGTTTGATTTCTGTCCTACTCCAGGCATATATTTCCATGATTGGGCGGGGGGGTGTGTTCACTGTTCAAATTGCTTCTAGAAATCAGGATGTCCCCCTCAGGAAGCTCGAGTTAAAAATGACAGAATCGAGAGCCTTCACAATCCGGGAATACCTGGACATACAAAGCACACAGAACACGGGTAATGGAAAATATAAACCTTCTCACACAAAAACACTTATTTATTACATACTACGGATAAGCATGGGGTGCCTCCCACGAAGCGCCTTGTTTTTGTTAACCGAGTCACAAGCTCGACTCGACCCCGAATTCATTGGTCCATGGGGAAGCAAGTGGAAGATAAAATCATCATCGGACTTTCATTCAAGAGGTTTTGAAAAACATTGAATTTCATGAAAGTTCCACTCCGATGAGATACATCCGGCATAAAAGAATGATACATTGAGATGCCGGGATCAAAAATGATGTCTTCATTCCCACAGGAGAGAAGATATGGTGGAGCAACTGGATACGTGAGAAATGGAAGAAAAATCCATACAATATAAGCGAAGAGAGGTTCACTTAAAAGTATGAAATCCGTATCCAGGGTGGGATGGGTGGGTAAAACATTAGGCACATGAACTCTTGGTTCTCTTGTTGGGAAAATATCATTCACCACATCCATAGTAAGATTGCCCAGCTCGGGCTCAATCTTAAAGCAGAAATGATCATACTCCGGTGGAGATATGATGTGAGCAAGTTCATCGGCGAACTCCTCATGATTAAGGTCACTCCTATCGGTAGGAGGAAACTGATCATTCGAAAGATCAAAGATAAACGAATCATATTGAGAAAAATCAACATGAGTAGTGGTACTGCCACTACTCCTCTCTTTAAAATGATCGTTATCAATGTAGAAAGCTTTATAATCAGGAAGAGATAACTCAGAATGAGTAGTGGGACTGCCACTACTAATCTCTTCTAGATTAAAGCGGAAAGTTTCAGATTCGGGAATAGAATTATCAAAGGTGTTAGTCTCCTCCAAGAAAAGATTAGGAAATGTGGAGGTAGACTTGATCACAACTTCGGAAGATGGAGTGGGATTATCTCTTAATGCATCGATCTTAGCAATAAGAAGATTGACATTCAACAATTTTTCACGAAGGATATCGTCTTTGATTGTTAAAAGAATATCATCATCAATCCTTCCAATCGATATCCTCACCGTAGGGAGAATCGTCATCACTTGAAGAATTATCATCGTCGGAATTGACAACAATCTCAGAATGTTCATTGAGAGCATTAAGAGGGGTGGTATTTTCACAAAGAGGCACATCACACATTTTGTCGGGAATACCCTCGGACTCACTTGGGATTGGGACAAGGTCCTCAACACTAGACTTTATGAATTCGTCCGATTCCGTTTCCGGAATAGTGTCAAGATGCTCGTCCCCCATACTTAGAGAGTTATCGGGTTCCTCGATTGGTAAAACGGGTGTGATTGCAATGGTATCGTCTTCGTCATCATCGTAGCAAATGGGAATCTTCCAAGATCGATCTTTAGCCGCTTGTTCTTCCGCGATTCGCTTTTCTTCTTCCTTCTTTTGTATGGCTTGACCAACCAAATCACGTAAGGTTGTCATTTGTTCCATAAGCTTATTTTGAGAATTGAGAAGCTCATTTTGGGAATTGAAGATTGGATGATTGACGGTATATTGCGGGGGTTGAAATTGGTCAAAACCAAAAGAATTTGAATCATAGCAAGAACTTTGCTCATGATGGTAGTCTTCATTCATTGGTTGACATTGGAAGGTTTCATGAGGACCCCCGCAATTTTCACAACAAAGGTATTGTTGTGGAAAACTCGGTGAAGTTTGTGGAAAATAATCAAAGTTTTGATTGAAACATGGGTCCTGATTGTAGACAAACGGGACCAGAGGCTGACAATCGTAACCGTAATGAGAGTCGTTCCCACGTAACTCACGAGAGTATGGTACGTAGTGTGGTTGTGGAGGATGGTTTGCAACACTTGGAGAATCGTTAGAAGAGTACGGAATTGAAACATTGATTTGTGTCCCATTTCCAACTTTACAATAAAAACAAACTCCATCGTATTCATTGCAACCACATTGTTGGCATGTGCCAAGAAGACATTGTTGTTGCAAACTTTGCAAGTTTTGTAGGGGCTCATCAATGGTTTGATTTTTGCATGGTTCCGGATTAGAAAATTGATCAGCTCTGACTACACCTTAAAATATATATAATATAATGAAATATATTCTCTACTAGCCTTATACTACTACTTATGATAGAATTTTAAGAAATGAAAACTAAAATTGATTAAGAAATGAAAACTAAAATTGATCAGCTCTGACTACACCTTAAAATATATATAATATAATGAAATATAAAATATATAGTAAGAATAGTCTAAAAGCAGAATCAATGATACCGAGAAGTAGTATAGAGCTTTCCCGGGTCGTTTATCCCCAACGAGGCTGGAATGGTAAATCGATACGATCGAAGATTTGAGTTTGAAAGAAGGAATTGGTTTGGGAAGTTGAAAAAGTCAAATTAAACAATAACGGACTAAAACGTTTAAGAAAAACCTAAAAATTATGAAATTAAACTAGAAAACGAAGGCCCGAATCCCGAACAAAAGGGGGAAAACCTAAAATCTTTAAAAATAAGCCTACGAAGAAATTTTCGCTTCTAAACTACTCTATGGACCAAATAACGAAGAATGAAAAAGACTAGACCGAAAACGGAGTTCGTTTGACCCAAAAACGAGTCAAAACAAAATCCCGTACCCGGACCCATCTCTCAAACTTGTGTCTTATGTCTTGCACTATCCATGTGACGTCGAACTTATAAATATAAGTAGACCGCAACCTCTTGTCAAAATCCTCATTTATCCTATAAAATGAGACACTGAGCACAATAACGTAACTCCTTTAAGTGATAGCGAATGTGAGCATTTGAGCATCATAAGAAAAATCACACATTGCTAGATTCGTCAAGTCTTCGTCAACACCATTTAAGCACAAACAAGTTATCTTTAAATTGTAACACCCACTTTAAGATATGATAAAAATACGCACCTGTGAAACTCAACTACAACATCAAATAAGTGATAATCAATCATCTTTGTAATCACATCTTTAATAAATCTAAAAACAGCCTTTTTCAATTTAATTGAATCTTTGTCCCATCCGAGAACCAAGCTGTGTGTTATTCGTTATCGCATAAAGCTAGCAGTACAAACTCATTTAATACTAGCAGTACAAACACACGAATCAAACAGTAGTATCTGCTTTTGGACCTAGCAGTACTAATACACGAAGCATTAGCATTTAATAAAATCAGGCAGTAGCAATGAAGTATTGGCAGATTAAACACGTACTAACATCATCAATCTTGAACTTGTATGGAC
Organism: Tanacetum coccineum; assembly: GCA_026074375.1. Lineage (NCBI taxonomy): Eukaryota > Viridiplantae > Streptophyta > Magnoliopsida > Asterales > Asteraceae > Tanacetum > Tanacetum coccineum. Next base: position 43,902 of record BQNB010029172.1, read on the forward strand.
GAATAAGCACCATGAACAATACGTCTGATCGGTTCAAACTATACCTTAAAATATAATAAAATATAAAATATATAGTAAGAATGGTCTATAAGCAGAGTCAATGATACCGAGAAGTAGTATAGAGCTTTCCCGGGTCGTAAATCCCCAACGAGGCTGGAATGGTAAATCGATACGAATGAATTGATGATTTGAATTGAGAAACAAATGATTTTGATTTTTAACTAGATAAACTAAAACTAGTTAAAGAAAACTAAAATTATTCTACGGGAAACAAGCAGTGGAAAATGGGAACCTTAAATATACTACGGGGAACAAAAATAGTTATACGGATAAATCCTAAACTACGGGGGCATAAATAATGGCAATGAAAATCCTAAGAAATCTACGGGGAACGTAATTAGGCTAAAAATACTTAACTAAAATAATTAAAACTAATAAACTAAATTAAACATGCAATTATAGACTACCGGGAATTAAATCGCAAGCTAAAACTAAAAATTACAAAAATAAAGTCATAAAATTAATTTTAAAATTTAAATAAATTAAAAATATTCTAACTTAAAAGAAAATGTAAAAAATTTCAAAATCGGAGTTAAAAAGCGAACAAAACGGTAAGAAACGAAAAAGTCGAACTCGTAAACGAGCCCGGAACTGAAATTTGGGCAAAAATCACCCTACACAAGTTTTAATAATTTTCCTACAAACTATTTGATTAAAGAAAATTTTCTAAAAAAGAAAAATAATTTTTTGTTAATTTTTGTATTTTTTATGAATTTTCTAAGATTAAAAACTAATTAAAACTAATTAAATATAAAAAGTCAGAAAATATAACTATAAAAAATCTGAAAAAATCAAATTAAATAAAGAAAAAGTTGAGAAATCTAAAAATATAAAAAGCCCTAAAAGTTACTGTAGCATTTTATATTAATTAAACTAATTAAAATTAACCCTAAAACTAAATTAAATTAAATTAAATAACTAACTAAGTTAACCTAAGGGACTAACAGTGAAAAGGACACAAGGACAAACGGGGTAACAGGCTAACTAACCACAGGGACTAACAATTATAACTATGAAAGAAGCAATTACACAAATGGTCCCTGAAGTACTACCCCGATTACAAATCAAGTCCTAAGTGCTTATTAGCAAAAAGTCAAAACAGGAAACTTTTTCAGGGGCTTATTGGCAACATTTTTCCTAAAAGGCACATAAGCTGAATCCAACTTAATAAGCTAGAAAGATGAGCTTTTTGGGGCTGCAGTAGCCAAATAAGCTTATGGCTTATTTTTCTTGGCTTTTTTGGGGCTTAAGGCTACTAAATAAGCTACAACTGAGGGAATAAGCTTATTAAAACTGTTATAAGCTTTTTTCACATTAGCTTATACAGCTATTCCTTGACCTATTAAAGCTGAAACTTAGTGTTAAGCTAGTATAAAGTTTGTTAGGCAAACTAGATATAAGATTTCTATAAATTCAAACCTAAAAATACGAAAAGAATTTCCATTGAGAAAAATTAAGCTAGACTCTAATGCACTGTTGTACTACTTTTTGCAGGAAAAGTAAGCTAGATTAAAAGCTTGGTAATGAAACTTAAGTGATGAATTTTGTAGAACTAATAGAGAACCTAAAGGAGAACCTTTATCCTGATTTAACTACTAGTTACACAGATAAAAAGACAACTAGAAATTTGAACAGCAACAACAGTTTTAACTGTTGTAGCTGATATACTTGACCAAAGCTACTTGCAGGCTAAGTTCTAAAGTGATAACTTTTTAAACCTACTAAATCATTGTATCTAAACCTGCCTTGGACAATGTTGAATATTAGAAGGCTATAAATTTCTTAAAGCTTAAACTAATTTGCTATCTAAAGTGCCCTGGTGCTGGATCAAATCATTAAGCTCAAATCTCTTAAATTTTTCACACTAACTTTTAAAACCTATTGTACACTTGAAATCATAACCTAACAAAACTATATGAAAAGCTTTGACATTGAATTTTTGACTTTAAGAGTCAAATATTCCTAATCCAAACATCTGAAAGGAAATGTCAAAATAAATGATTGCTCATAATATATTTAACACTTTATAACAGCTAACAATCTTAATCTCTTCTCTAAAATGACCTACTTAAGCTATTTTAAAACTAAAGTCCACAGCTTATTTGAAAGAAATAGCTAGTTTCTCTCCTAGCTTATTTAAGGCTAAATGACAGATTTGAAAATTATGAAAACTAAATGAAATTTAACTAAAACAGTTTTAAAACTATAACATCTATAATCTAATCTAAGCAAAATGAGCAGGATTAAACATAAGATTCCAAATGAATAAGCTAAAATGAATTAAGCTTTTAAATGCTAAATTGAAGTTCAGAAAAGTAAACCTGAGATTTGAAGAGTCTTCACACTTAAGCTATCCAAGAGAAGAAACTTAAGTGTTCCTAATGGCTTCCAAAGCCTCTAAACCTTGATAAACTCAATAAGCTGATTTTTAGCTTATTTCTCCTTTGATCCTTCAAATTGAACTCAAATGCACTCAAGTGATCATGACTTTGATGTAAATGGATTAGAATGAGTAAATGAATTGCTTAAAAACAAAATTTGACTGAATTTGTGCATTTAGAACTGGAATAGCCTCAAAAGAGCTTATTGAGAGCTTATTGGATGAAAACGGCTTAAAATGGAAATCAAAAGCAATTGAAACTCAAAGACTGAATGTTATTACTCAAAATGTAAAGTACAAATTGAAATAACAAAGGTACAAGTGACTAAAGCTGAATTTGAAATCTTAAGAGAAAATGCTTAAAAATAACGAAAATTACAAAGCTGAAAATTAAACTAACTCACTCTCTCTTTTTTTCTGTCTTCCTCTTCTTTTATAAAAAATGAGGGGGGCTTTTTTGTGGTTTGTTGTGTGAGAGGCGGGAGAGCAAACAAATCTGGCCCTTATATTTTGCCTTGGAAACCACTATGTCGGACAGGTATAAAACCCTTTGATTTGTTTTTTTCGCTTGGTTTGGATTGCCAACATGGCACATTTGTAGCTAGGAAAGGTAGTGGAGGGGGGGGGGGGGGATGATTTACATGGGGGATTGGTTGGTTACGGTAATAGGAGGGTGGAGAAAACCCTTTGAATTTTGACTTTGTTTTGGGGCGGGAAAAAGTCGTCTGTTATAGAGGTGGGGGTAGGTGACAGGCAAAGTTTTGAGGGAAATGGCAAAGTTGGTCCTTGATAGTTATATTTCTTATTTCACCGTACGTCCTTGTGGTTATATAACTTTGGGGACTTGGCAAAACAAGTCCCCAAGAGTTATATGTCTACTTGCACCAACCGTCCTTGGGATATACAAGTTAGGGTTTTTGGCAGAATAAGCCCTTGGAGTATAACTTTTCTCAAATGGCAGTTTGCACCCTTGCCTTTCATTTTCTCTTTTCCTCTTATAAATATAAGTTTAGGGTTTGGCAATTTTAACCCTCAAACTTATATTTCTTCACATGTTGACTTTTGGATTTGTCGAGGTTGACTTTGACTTTGACCAGTTGACTTTTCTGTTGACTTTTTGACTTGATTGACTTTTCGGCTTCGATTTGGCTTTGTCTTTTACAGTCTTTTCCATTCTGAGTCCGGTTTTGTCGTTTTGGCTTTGTTTTTCGTCTTTTTCTTAGATATCCGTTCCTGCACAACACACTTAGCAAAACAAGCATATATTTGGCATTTTAAGTCCGTTTTTGGTTATTTTAGCTCGTTTTTAAAGGTAAAAGGTATGTGTAATTAAGCACATACCAATAGTATGAGAAAATAATGTAAGACAAGAGATAAGAGTAAGAACAATCAAACCACAACGTCGTGGATTTTTATTGGTTTGGTACGAAGGCACCTCTTTCGCCCTTCTCCACTCACTCGAGTACCTAACTCGAGTAGTTTTCTTCATATATCCAACAAGCTCCTCTTATAGCGGAGGAAAAAACCTTACACAACTTTCGCTTATCTTGATTTCCGACACTAAGCTAGATGTCGAGTTCTAATCTTAGCTAGAAACTAATCTACCACAACTTCACACTTACTACACAACTTTGCTTCACGACTTGATCACTACTACACAACTTCTTCACACCTTAGTTTACTTTCACAATCACTTACTGCACCAAGCCACTACTATAATCACACCTAACTAACACTATAGGAAAGATTACATGTCCCCCCTCTATTTTATCTAAATATACTTAGCTACAATTCAACTAAGATCTAAAACTAACTACTCAACTTGACTAGATTTACATGTGCATTACAAGTTGTGATATGGATGATAAAGATTGCAACAATCATAATGGTGTAATAATTCTTCACGAGATGCTAGAAGTCTTATTCTCTTGAAATTGAGGAAATTGAGGCTAGATCACTTGGAAACAAAGCTTTATGGTTAAATGATCAAAGGATTTTGATGAGATGTGTTGGCTGTTTGTATCTGAAAGAATGAGGTGAAACGGTGAGAGAATAGTGGGGAATAGTCCAGTATTTATAGGACAAACTTAGAAAAGAGGTCTAAATATGGGTGGTCCCCTTTAATATAGGTGGGTGGTCCCCTTAATAATTAAGGGGGCTACCCGTATATTTAAGGGGGCCTCCCTAGACTGGGCGCACCCCAGTTTGTCCTTTTGTGTAGGGAGAATTTTCTGGAACTTTCTAGCCGTTTTAAGTCTGAAAATTTGAATTTCAAAATAATTATTTTGAATAAAACATTTCTTTTAATTCTAGAAAGTGTTTTGTAATGTTTATAAAATGTTTACAACACATTTTTATAAAAAAAGTGTGAGTTGAATAAAAATTTCCTTTGATCATAAAAATGTAATGAAGATTTTATTTATTTATACCTTTAAAGTGATATATTTTCTAATGAAAATTTATTACTACTTAACTTGTTTACGTTTAATTTTACTTTGAACGTGTTTGTATTTGTGATATCTAAACGTAAAGATGTGAAAAAATATTATTATGTTTTTAGGCTTGTTTCTATCAATAATATGTTTATATGAAATATCAGAAATACCCAAAAGATGTTTTAATTTATATAAATTTTTCAAAAAAGAAAATATAAAAATACAAAATCATAAAAAGCAAATACAAAATTTAAAAATAAAAAAAAATACAAAAATAGGTTTTTATGACAAGTTTTCTAGAATCGATAATATTTTACGCTTCAAAATGCCATTCAATCCATGGTACAAGCTGTAAATAAAAGTTCGAATAACAAAATATGTTCATATTATGACTTGCTTTTATTTCATTATAGCAACTCGTTTCATCATTCTTAAAGGCAAGGTATTTCAAAAAGAGAACTTGGACCTCAACAAGGAGAAATGAATTGTTCTCGGGGAATGAAATTACTTTATATTCATTCAAAGGCTTGTTGTTTACTTTGCTACACAACCCGTGCTTCGCTATTTCGAATTAGTGTACATGTCAGTGCATTTATTTATGTAAATGAGAGAAATCTTGTTTTTAATGGTGTTGTTTTTAAGAAAAATAATTAAAAATATCAGTTTCTCATCTAAAAATATTTTTTAAAAGAAGTTTATATCACTCAAACAATGTCTACAGTATTTAAATGGGTAAACGGGATATTATTTGAGGAGGGGGGGTAATAGTCACAATTCTTTTAAAATGTCATCGCGAAATTAAATGGAAAAGGTTTTTCCAATAAGGTTATCAATTAAAGGGAAAGTTAATGTATTTCGTAACTCAATTAGGCTTAAAATGTTATTGGATTTAAGCTTTAGGGACTAAATGGCAAAATATAGGACTTAGAATCTTAGTTACAAACCTTAGGGGCTAAAATTATTATTGATATAACTTAGATATACCTTGCATTAAGTTTAAAATTAGAAATAGAAAAGGATATAAAGCACAAGGACCAAATGTGTCAATTTTAAAACTTAAATGCAATTATATACATTTCTTAACACATTTATGTAGCTCTCACAAAATCAAAAAAATTCACACCCCCCCATTTCTCTCTCTCATGCACATTTCACTCCATTTAAACATTTAAATCAAAGCTTGTGTTTAAGACTAAAGATTCTCACCTACTCATTCGTAACTCATTACTCATCATCCTGGTAAATCGAATTACTTATAACTGCTTTTTGCTCTCTTAATCAAAGAAAAATGTGTTAGGGTTCATTAGTAAAAAGTAGAAGTTTTTGCTCAATTGATTGAGGGGTTTTGTTCATTAGGTGATGTTTCTTTCCTGTTTCATGTTTTTTTATTTTTTCTGTTTTGTTTGTTGCTTTGTATTTTGCTTGCTTTTTGGTCTTTTGCAATTAAGGTGTGCGTGAAACAGGTTTAGGTATCTCAAACGTATAAGTGAGATATGTTGATTTTTGTGTAGGTTGAATAAGCGAAACATGTGTAGATAGTTATTTAGTTGTGGGTTTGTGTTAAGAAGCACCATATAAGCATTCTTATGCTATGTAAACATGATCTTGGTTCCTTAGAAACCCTTTTGTTGTATAAGTTAGTTTTTCTAGGGTTCGTTTCATCTAAGTTTGTTTATTTTTGCTTATTTGCAGGATATGCAAGTGTGTTGTGATTTGATATTGTCTCCGATAGTACTTAGTATTTATACCTAAATTGTCCTAACATGTTTTGCCATGAGATTGTCTCCTTTATGGTGCTCGAATGATGAATAGCGTGCTTAAAAAATGTTGTGTAATGTTGTTGAGATAATGATTATGTGATGATATCATTTTATTTGTGATGTTTTGGAAGTAATTACTTTTATGTCTTGATTGTTAAAACCTATAGTAAAACAATTTTTTAGTGAATGAAGCGACATGTTTGTATGAATGAAGCAAAACATGTTATGACTGGAATGAAGCGAAACATGTTTTCAAGCAAAACATGTTCCACTTATCCTGAGCGAAACATGTTCCACTTCAACTAAGCGAAACATGTTTTTCATTTAGTCAGCAATCTATGTTAGAATAGTTTTGAGCGAAAACATGTTAGGTAATAATCAAGCGAATATATGATAAAATACGGAAAAGAAATATCTGCCCAAATTTATTTAAATTTGTGTAATCTTGTGTTTTAAGTCATATAACTTCATTTGCTTTACTTGTATGTTCATTTACTGCTCTCTAATTGAATGTGTGTCCTAAGTTTCCTTGGAAATGTCTTGTTGATTTTTTATAAATTGACTTTGACTAGTTGACTAAGTTCTTAGAGTGTAGTAATTTTGTCACGCTTGCATGAAACCTAATCATAGATCAATTATATCATCAAAGGATAACCACCTTAATCAGTAAAATATATTTGTTGTATATATAAACTGTTATTGGTTATCTTAAGCTGAATCCATGATCCTTAAAGAAACACTTCAAGCTGATTGCTCTTGTGATGAAAGTGTGGGGTTCCATTCTGCTGAGAGTGTCAAGATCAGCTCTACCAATTTAAGATTGGAAAAAACTATTGTGCCCACATAAGGAAAAGACGTTTCAATCATGGTCATTGATCATATCCAGAATATTCCACGTTGCTTCAGGCTTTGACCATATCTACAGATGTCCTGAAATCTTATGCAGCAATTCTGGTACCACCATCAGAAGGTTTTGGTTCAAGATACTTGATTTCCTATGAATTTCCTTTAGCAACAAGAAGTGTATTTTTAATCCTGAAGTCTTTAGGATAATTTACATATAAATGTTAAGAGGAGGTGAAGACTTCAATGGATGTTCCAGATGATGAACTGCATCACTTTTCTCTTTTGATCTTGGCTACATGGGTCTACCTGAATCAGGCCACACCAAACATGTTTGTGGGATCATACTGCACAGACGTGGCGAAACTTTGGACTGCTATTTCAACAAGTGCTTTCTGAAAGACTGCAAGCAACAAAAAAAAATATGAAAGTCCAGTATTGACATATTGTGGGGGGATGTTTAACAGGGGAAATATAGGTCTATCTGGGTGATTTGAAAGACATTGCTTATCAGATTGATCATAGGAATGAAAAGATATCAAGACATGAGAACATGCCCTTCTGTTTCACCAAATTCATCATTCAAGCTTTCCTTGAAACAACACAGAGTCTTAACAAACCTCAATGTCACAAGCACTTTCATACAATCAAAGATGACGGGTATTTGTAATCCGGTGTTAAAGTTTGTTAGAATAGGTGAAGACTATCAAGAATATGGACTTCCTATTCCTAATGTGATGCTGACTGATGCAATCAAGCATTCAGAATCATCAAATCACCTTGGAGCCTAAGTCCTATTATCTCTACCCTTCAATCCTTGTCTTTATTCTTAGACGAATTGGGTGATAGAGGATTGCCAAGGTGGACTTTGGCTGTTTGTGTGGTGGGATAAGGTGTGTAGAGGTGTTGGTCGACAAAGTGGAGAAGAAAGGGGAATAGTGTCTGTTCATTTTGGCGGGTAGTAAGGAAGATGTACAGTGACTGGCGCAACTTTTTAAAAGTTAGGGAAATGGCAAGTTTGGTCCCTGAGTTTATATGGTTGTATTGCATCCATCATCCTTGTACTTTGCATCTTTGGTCCTTGAGGTTTTATAAATGTTTGCACCGTTAGTCCTGAAAGGACTAACGGTGTAAGGGATAAAAGAGGGTGATGGTTAACAGGTTGTTATAAGGGGGTTATGGCTTGGGCTTGTTTGTTGGGCCGGCTATAATAAAAGAGGACTTAGGCTTTTTTATAAGGCTTAAGTCTTATAAAGTCTTCATAATATTTAAATGGGCTGACCGGACCCATTAGATGGGTACGGGTTGGCCCATTTAACATTTCTTTGATATCGGCTTCGCCTTTGACTTTGACTTTTTAACTTTTGGCTTTGATTTGACTTTTCTTTCACGCTCTTTTCGTTCTCGTGCCCGGTTTTGTCGTTTTGGCTTGTTTTTGTCCTTTTCTTAGATATCCGTTACCTGCATAATACAAATGCAAAACATACAAATACAATGTATTTTTGGTACGTTTTTGGTCATTTAAGTCCGGTTTTAATGGAAAATGGTATGTGTAATTAAGCACATACCAATCATGTTAGTGATACACAAGATGCTGATGATGAAGATGTCAAAACTAAATCCGATAAAGATGATACTTATAAGTACAAGATACGTCTGCGCAAAGATGAGGATGTAGAAATGAAAGATGTTGAAGTTGAAGAGTCTGATAAAGGTGAAGAAAAGGTTACTGATGTAAAAAAGGAAGAAGCTGAAAAGACTTCAAAAGCAAAGGATGATAACAAGAAATCTGAACTCCCTTCGTCTAGCTCAAGCTTATCTGTATCTTCAGGTTTTGGTGATCAATTCCTTAAACTTTCTTCTGATTCTTCCTTAGTTAGTACTGTTAAGGATTCTGTAGATACATATATTAGTTCTTTGTTGGATATTCCCATCCAACATGAAACTCCCCAAACACAGTCTTCGTCGGTACAGAAGATTCCCATATCAGTGATTCCAAAGGCAACCAATCTTCTACCTATACCAGAAATTGTAACTGAAACTCCAGTTTCAACTATTATCCCCTCACCTCAAGTGACACATATCATCTCATCCGTACAACAAACACCAACACCAATCCCAACACCACTAATCACTATAGATGCTCCAGTTGTCACCACTGTTGTTCCTGAATCTAATGCACTCTCTGCTGTTGAACTAAGAGTTGTAAAATTAGAAAATGGTGTGTCTGAGCTAAAAACTGGTGATCACTCTTCTGAAGCTCTTGATGTTCTCCAGTCCCATGTTCCAACAGTTGTTGATAGTTATCTTGACACCAAATTCAGAGATGTGTTTCAAAAGGAACTGCAGAAACACACAGCAGATCTCATTCATAAATTTTCTCTACAACATCTTCTTGAATTAACCAAGAAATCAACACTAACAGTTGAACAAGAATCTGAGAAAAGTCCTTCAGATATTCTCAAGATTAAGAGGGAACAAGCTGAGAGTCAAAAGAACCCACAGTTTACCATCAAGTCTAATGACAAGGCGGCTCTTTAAGAGTATGATCTAAAAAGCACTCTCTACCAATCCATGCATGCAAACAAGTCTTTTAATAGAAATCCTACCAATCATTGACTATACCATGCACTCATGGAACCATTGATTGAAGATGAAAACGCAATGGATAAGGGAGTCGATGACATAGTTAAAGACCACAAGAGAAAGCATGATGATGATGATGAAGACGATGATAATGAAGACCCTCTAGCTGGACCAAACCAGGGTAAGAAGACCAAGAGGAAAAGAACTAAAGAGTCTGAGTCTTCAAAGAAGACATCCACTACCAAGGAAACCCTAAAAGGTAAAGCTCCAACTAAAGGATCTAAAACCGGTAAGTCTGCTTCAGCAAAGGAACTAGTTGAAGAACCTATTGCTGGTGATGATGTAGCTCGTGATGATAATCCACCATAAGACACCTCAAAACCCAAAACAAGAAAGACTCTAAATCCATATTGGTTCAAGCAACCTCCAAGGCCTCCTACTCTTGATCCTGAATGGAACAAGCATTAGGTTGTACTTGATCAACCCGCACAGCCTTGGTTCAATCAAATGGTCTCTGCTTCAAAGGATCCTCTCACATTCAATGACCTGATGGCTACTCCTATTGACTTCTCTAAGTACGTGTTAAATGGACTCAAGATTGAAAATCTCACTCAAGATATCTTGTTAGGACTTGCCTTCAATATGTTAAAAGGCACGTGCTCTAGCAATATCGAGCTTGAGTACAACTTCTAAGAGTGCTTCAATGCGTTAACAGACAAACTTGATTGGAATAATACAGAAGGAGATCATTACCCGTTTGATCTATCCAAGCCTCTTCCTTTACAATGTCCCCCAGATTATCGAACTGTTGCTGCTGATTACTTCTTCAACAATGATCTGGAATATTTGAATACTTTTGATCTAGAGGTAACCTACACCACATCTATTATGAAGACAAAAGTTGCTAGGTATGAGATCAAAGGAATTGAAGACATGGTCCCTACACTTTGGAGTACCATCAAGCATGCGTATGACAAAGATGCTGAAAAGGGAATCAAGCACTAGGGTGAAAGGCGTAAACTGTGGTACCGATCTCAAATAAGCAAATTTTCCAAGCAAAACGTTTACTCTACTAAGGCGATTCTTGGTGTAAATAGTGTTAGTATGAAGAAATTGCACGGATATGGTCACTTAGAAGAGATTGTGGTGAAAAGATCTAATCAACAGCTTTATAAGTTTAAAGAAGGTGACTTTGTTGATCTACACCTAAACGACATTGAAGATATGCTTCTTGTTGTTCAACACAAGTTATTCTACCTTGACGGCGATGTTATTGTTGACTTTATTGTGGCCCTTTGTATGTTCACAAGAAGCCTAATCCTGAAGAGACGTGTTAAAGATTTACAACTTGTTGTAGAGAGTTACCAGAAGAAGCTTAACATCACCAGACCTCAGAAGACCTTTCTAGAGATTGAATTCAAAGAACCCTACACTCTATCATACGATCCACCAGGAATTATCTATGAAGACCTGGACAAACAAAAAAGAGTTTTACGAGCTGATGAGATGTACAAGTTCTCGGATGGCACACTTAAGTCTGTTTGCGATGAGATTCATCACAAAGTACTCGACTTTCATCTGGATTACAACCCGGAGATGCCAAAGAGAAAGTGGACGGCTATTGACCGAAAGAGATCGGGTCTTATGATTGAGTTGATCGATACGCAGCTGAGAGAAAGGGAAATCATCATAAATCTGGAGAGATTAGTTGGTGCAAGGAAACTCGAGATGGACTACAAACTTATGACGCGTACCGTTTAATCGTCAGGTCCAATCTCAAAATCTTATCGTGTGAATATTGTGAATATGTAGTATAGACTTATGATAATAGCCAATATAAATAGTGTTTGAGTATGAATTTTCTAGAATTTTTTAATAAATTCAAAAACTTTCAAATTAACTTACTCAACACTATATACATATATATATACATATATATATATATATATACATATATATATATATATACATATACATACATATATACATATACATACATATATATATATATACATACATAC